>MDKH01042290.1:0-10685 GCA_005239495.1 Nicotiana undulata | reverse complement strand
AATTTCCATGATTCTAATCCTAAATTCCACCCTTAATTTCAAGAATTTTGAGTAGAAACTTGGGAAAAAATGAAGAAACTTCTTAGACCAAATTTTAGGTTTTTTATTGAGTAGTTGACCTCCGATTTGAGAGATTCTTATATGGTTAGAATCGTGGGGGAATGAGGTTTCGGGAAACGTAAATTTTACCCGATTCCGAGACGTGGACCCGAGGGGCATTTTGGTCAAAATTCCTAATTTCGCGTATTAGCTTCGAATTAATTAGTTACTTTGATTTCTTGAAATGATATTTACAATATGCAATCGAATTGAATATATTTGGGCCACCTGGAGTTGGATACTCGTGGCAAGAGAGTGGTACACAGTTGAATTACGCAGTCGAGGTAAGTGGCTTGCCTAACTCTGTGTTGGGGATGTTTACCTTAGGCATTTTAACTGATCTTTCACTATAAAAACCCCGTGTACGTGAGGTGACGGGTGCGTGCATGGGTTATTTTACTGGATTTCCTTCATTCTTTCTATGTCATAC
The DNA here is from genome assembly GCA_005239495.1 of Nicotiana undulata. Lineage (NCBI taxonomy): Eukaryota > Viridiplantae > Streptophyta > Magnoliopsida > Solanales > Solanaceae > Nicotiana > Nicotiana undulata. The sequence continues at coordinate 10,156 of MDKH01042290.1, read as the reverse complement.
CTCATTTTCCATTCTATTATTATTGTGATCGTTTTAAACTGAGTAGCAACTTAAGATTTAAACACGTCAACCGATTTTACCTGAATTTTCACTCACTACTACTATTTGAACCTCGATGAAGTATTTCACTCTATATTGCCTACTACTTCATAAACTATTGAATTACGCTGCATCCGATATACATCTTGCATAGCATATTTAAATTAGGACTACAGACCGAGATCCGGGAGCTTTCCCCTGTACTGCATAGCACATTTAAATTGGGACTACGAACCGAGATCCGGAAGCTTTCCCCCTGTACTGCATAGCATATTTAAATTAGGACTACGGACCGAGATCTAGGAGCTTTCCCCCTGTACTACATTGCATATTTACGTTGGGACTACGGGCGGAGACCCGGGAGCATTCCCCCTGTATTGCATTGCACGATTATCTATTAAGTTATATGTTGTGCTGAGTTGAGGGCTACTTTACATTATCCCTTCTAGCTTTATTTTTAATTTCTATTAATTATTTCTATTTATTTGCAACTGTTAAATTATAACTGTTCTATTTGCAAACTCAGTAAAGCCTCAATCTGACCTCGTCACTACTTGACTGGGGTTAGTCTTGCCACTTACTGAGTACCAAATGTGGAGTACTCACGCCCTTCTGCGCATGTTTTTCCCCATGTGCAGATCCAGGTACCAGTATGCAGTACCGAGGTTAGGAGTAACAGCAGTTTTTGGAGACCGTGAGGTATTTCTGCCGCGTCCGCAGAACCTTCTGAGTCCCCTTCCGTATCCTAGTATAGTCATATTACTTAGAAATAAATACTTTCCAATTTCGTTGTATAGAGCTATAGTGTACAACTTGTGACGTTGTTGATATTTTGGGTTTTGGGCAGAGTAAAGCTGTAAATGCCGAGCGGCACAGTTTAATAGTATTGCTTTTGCTTTATCCTCTATTATTGTGTTGTTTTTACATTTTGATTTCCGCACATCTTAGGCTTACCTAGTCATAGAAACTAGGTGCCGTCACGAGACCCTGCAGAGGGAAATTTGGGTCGTGACAAGTTGGTATCAAAGCGTCTAGGTTCATAGGAGTCACAACATCACAAGCCGTTTATTAGAGTCTCGCGGATCAGTGAGGAGACGTCCGTATCTATCTTCGAGAGTCTATGTAACTGTTAGGAACAATCGTACTTCTTGGAATCACTTCTCGTGCTGGTTATTGTTACCAAATTTTTTAAACTCTATTCTATTCTTGCTTACAGATGGTTCGCACTCGCACCAGACGTAGTGACGATCCGGCACCCGAGTCCCCAGCCAGAGCCACTAGAGGCAGGGTTCGGGGTAGAGGACGAGCATGCGGTGCAGCCGGAGCACCGACTAGAGCACTGGCAGAGGATCCCCCAGCAGCCTCAATTGGAGGGGTACCGGAGGTCCCTACTGTCACTCCAGCCCTCTAGGAGACTCTGGCCTAGTTAATGAGTGCCTTCAGCACTCTGTCCCAGGCGAGACTACTCCCGATAGCTCCAACTACATCACAGGCCGGGGGAGGGACACAGACTCCCGCAGTCCGTACTCCTGAGCAGAGGTTCATATGGGGCAGGTTCCAGAGTATATCCCTATGCCTCCAGTAGCTCCAGTTCAGCATGAGGCCAGAGCAGCTGCATCGGAGTCTGAGCAACTCCGTCTTGAGAGGTACAAGAAGTACCACCCACCTGAGTTCAGCGGATTAGCTTCAGATGACGCTCTGGGTTTTCTTGAGGGGTGTCATCGCATTCTCCGCACTATCGGTATCGTGGAGACGAGTGGGGTCTCATTCACTGCTTTCCAGCTGAGGGGAGCAGCTTATCAGTGGTGGCGTACTTTTGAGTTGAGCAGTCCAGACGAGGCAGCTTCACTTACTTGGGCTCAGTTCTCAGAGATGTACCTACTAGAGTTCGTCCCTCAGAGCCTCAGGGATGCTTGGCATGCAGAGTTTGAGCAGTTACGTCAGGGTACTATGACTATGTCGGAGTACGCGGTTCGTTACAGCGATTTGGCTCATCATGCACCAGCTTTGGTTGCCACCGTCAGAGAGAGGGTTCGACGCTTTATTGAGGGACTCCACCCTAGTATTCGGACCAGCATGGCCAGAGAGCTGGAGACAGATATTGCTTACCAGCAGGCCGTGAGTATTGCCCGGAGGATTGAGACTATGCTGGCCCGGGACAAGGAGGAGAGAGAGGCCAAGAGGTCTCGAGAGACTGGTCACTTTTCAGGAGTTCGTGCACTTGCAGCACGCTTTTGTAGGGGTTTTGTGAGTCGCCCCGTTCATTCAACTCTCCCAACATCCAGTGGTATTCCAGCTCCTCCTAGACCTCAGGAGCCTTAGTTTGCACCACCAGTATCTCAGGTGCCTTCGGCTCGAGGTGCTATCACTGGTCAGTCCAGTAGGCTAGCTCAGAGTCAGAAGGAGCCGTCACGACCTCCAGGGGTTGCTTTGAGTGTGATGATCCTCGTCATGTGATCAGAGACTGCCCCAGAGCTAGGAGGGGTGCACCACCTAAGACTTATCAGGTTCCATGCCTTCCACCAGGTCCTCCAGCTATTCTTCCAGCCCCAGCTGCCACCCCACCATCTCAGGCAGCTCGCGGTGGAGGTTGGGGAGGTCAAGGTCTCCCTAGAGGGGGAGGCCAGGCCAGATATTATGCCCTTCTAGCTAGGTCCGAGGCCATTGCTTCAGATTCAGTCATCACAGGTATTGTCCCCGTTTGTCATACGGACACATCAGTATTATTTGATCCAGGTTCCATATATTCATATGTGTCTTCCTATTTTGCCTCACATTTGGGGATATCTCGGGATTATTTGAGTTCCCCCATTTACGTTTCTACTCCTGTGGGAGATTCTCTTGTTGTGGACCGCATATATCGGTCGTGTTTGATTGTTGTTTGTGGTTTTGAGACCAGGGCTGATTTATTATTACTCAGTATTGTAGATTTCGATGTTATCTTGGGCATGGACTGGTTGTCGCCCCACTATGCTATTCTTGATTGTCATGCCAAAACCGTGATGCTGGTTATGCCAGGATTACCAAGGTTAGAGTGGAGAGGTTCTTTAGAGTATACTCCACGTCAAGTCATTTATTTCCTTAAGGCCCAACGGATGGTTGAAAAGGGGTGTGATGCGTATTTGGCTTATGTGAGGGATACTAGTGCTGAGACCCCTACAGTTGAGTCAGTCCCAGTTGTGAGGGACTATCCTGACATTTTTCCAGCTGATCTTCCGGGTATGCCGCCCGACAGAGACATTGATTTTAGCATTGATTTGTTGCCGGGCACTCAGCCCCTTTCCATTCCTCCCTATCGCATGGCTCCTCCTGAGTTAAAGGAGTTGAAGGAGCAGTGCAGGAGTTGCTTGACAAAGGTTTCATCAGGCCCAATGTGTCACCTTGGGATGCTCCAGTGTTATTTGTGAAGAAAAAAGATGGTTCGATGCGTATGTGCATCGACTACCGGCAGCTGAATAAGGTGACAGTGAAGAATAGGTACCCATTGCCCCGCATTGATGATTTATTCGACCAGTTACAGGGCGCTTGGGTGTTCTCCAAGATTGATCTTCGATCGGGTTATCATCAGTTCAAGATTCGGGACCCGGATATCCCGAAGACTACATTCAGGACCAGATATGGCCACTATGAGTTCCTTGTTATGTCATTTGGGCTGACCAATGCCCCAGCAACATTCATGCACCTGATGCACAGCGTATTTCAGCCGTATCTTGATACTTTCGTCATCGTATTCATTGACGACATCCTGGTATATTCTCAGTCCTGGGGGGACCATGAGCAACACTTGAGGACCGTGCTTCAGACCTTGATAGAGAATACGTTGTATGCCAAATTCTCTAAGTGTGAATTTTGGCTTGATTCTGTGGCATTCTTAGGCCATGTGGTATCTGCGGATGGGATCAAGGTAGATCCGAAGAAGGTGGAGGAAGTGCAGAGTTGGCCTAGACCGTCTTCAGCTACTGAGATCCATAGTTTCCTTGGGTTGGCTGGGTATTATCGCCGTTTCGTGGAGGGATTTTCATCCATTTCAGCACCCATGACTAGATTGAACCAGAAGGGTGCACCTTTTATTTGGACTGAGGAGTGTAAGGAGAGCTTTCAGAAGCTCAAGACAGCCCTGACTACAGCTCCAGTGTTAGTATTACCTATCGATTGGGGGTCCTATACAGTCTATTGTGATGCTTCGAGGATTGTCTTGGGAGCGGTGTTGATGTAGGACGGTAGGGTGATTGCCTACGCGTCCAGACAGTTGAAGGTACATGAGAAAAATTACCCTGTTCATGATCTTGAGTTGGCAGCGATTGTGCGTCATTATATATACGGTGTTCCCTGTGAGATATATACGGATCACCGGAGTTTGCAGCACATTTTCAGGAAGCAGGATCTCAATTTGCGTAAGAGGAGGTGGTTGGAGTTACTCAAGGATTATGACATCACTATACTATACCATCCGGGAAAGGCCAATGTGGTGGCCGACGCCCTGAGTCGCCGGGCGGAGAGTTTGGGTAGTTTGGCATATCTTCGTGCAGCTGAGAGGCCTTTAGCCTTGGATGTTCTGTTTTATCCAGTCAGTTCGTGAGATTGGACCTTTCTGAGCCTCACCGGGTATTTGCGTGTGTTGTTGCTCGATCTTCTCTTTATGACCGCATTCGGTAGCACTAGTATGATGACCCTGACCTTCGGGTCCTTCGGGATAAAGCTTGGCGAGATGGTGTCAGGGATATGACCATAGATGATGAGGGTGTGTTGAGACTGCAGGACCGTATTTGTGTACCTGATGTAGATGGACTTCAGGGGTTGATTCTTGAGGAGGCCCATAGCCCGCGGGACTCCATCCATCCCGGTACCACGAAGATGTATCAGGATCTGAGACAGCACTATTGGTGGCGGAGGATGAAAAAGGATATAGTGGAGTTCGTAGCCAGATGCCCAAATTTTCAGTAGGTCAAGTGTGAGCATCAGAGACCGGGAGGATTACTTCAGCAGATGAGGCTTCCAGAGTGGAAGTGGGAGCGGATCACCATGGATTTTGTGGTTGGACTTCCTCGGACTCTGAGGAAGTATGATGCTATTTGGGTGATTGTGGACCGGTTGACCAAGTCAGCCCATTTAATTACAGTATTGACTACATACTCTTCTGAGAGGTTGGCCTAGATCTACGTGCGAGAGATAGTCCGGTTGCACGGTGTGCCGGTATCTATTATTTCAGACCGAGGTCCTCAGTTCACCTCGCATTTTTGGAGAGCCTTGCATGGTGAGTTAGGTACCCAGATTGATCTCAGTACAACGTTCCACCCTCAAACAGACGGCCAGTCCGAGCGCACAATTTAGATTCTGGAGGATATGCTCCGTGCTTGTGTGATGGATTTTGGAGGATCATGGGATCAGTACTTGCCTCTTGCAGAGTTTGCTTATAATAACAGCTACCAGTCCAGCATTCAGATGGCGCCGTTTGAGGATTTATATGGTAGACGGTGTCGGTCTCCAGTGGGATGGTTTGAGCCGAGCGAGGCCCGATTGTTGGGTACAGATTTGGTCCAGGATGCCTTGGACAAGGTGAAGGTGATTCAGGATAGACTATGCACAACTCAGTTCAGGCAGAAGAGTTATGCAGACCGGAGAGTTCGTGATTTATCATTCATGGCTGGTGATCGGGTGTTGCTTCGGGTATCGCCTATGAAGGGCGTCATGAGATTTGGGAAGAAGGGTAAGCTGAGTCCGAGGTTCATTGGCCCTTTTGAGGTGCTACGACCGGTTGGGGAGGTTGCTTATGAGTTGGCCTTGCCTCCCAATCTAGCAGGTGTTCATCCGATATTCCACGTTTCCATGCTCCGGAAGTATCACGGTGATCCGACGCACATTTAGATTTCAGCTCAGTTCAATTGGACAAGTATTTATCCTATGTTGAGGAGCCTGTGGCCATTTTGGACAGGCATGTCAGAAAGCTCAGGTCGAAGGATATTGCTTCAGTCAAGGTACAGTGGAGAGGTCATCCGGTCGAGGAGGCGACATGGGAGACCGAGAAGGACATGCGGAGTCAGTACCCTCACCTATTCACAGATTCAGGTATGTTTCTATACTCGTTCGCGCACGAACGATTTTTCTTAAAAGGGGAAGAATGTAACGACCCGGTCGGTCGTTTTGAGAGTTAGCGCCCCGATCCCCTAATAACTGCTTCTCCCATGCCTTATTATGTTAATGGTACTTATCGGAGCGTTGAGCGGTGGAATTCAGAGTGATTTTGGTCATATAGTCCTTTAAGGTGAATTTCAGCTTTAGAAATTGAGCAATAGCTAGAGATGTGTGAAGACGGATCCGGAATAGAATTCTGTCGACTCCGTTAGCTCCGTTGAGCGATTTCGGGGTTAGGAGCGTGTTCAGAATATGTTTTCGAGGTCGGATGTAGATTTAGGCTTGAATTGGCGAAAGTTAGAATTCCGGCGATTTCGGCCGATAGGTGAGATTTTGATATCGGACTCGGAATGGAATTCTGAAAGCGACAGCAAGTCCGGAATGTCATGTATGACCTGTGTGCAAAATTTGAGGTCCTTCGGATGAGTTTAGACGTGTTTCGGCGTCGAATGTGAATTCTTGAAAATTCCTAAGTTCTTAGGCTTGAATCTATGCATATTTGAGTATTTTGATGTTATGGGACGTGTTTTTAAGGCTCGGCCAAGTTCGAATAAGGTATTTGGGATAGTTGGTAGGTTTGGTTGAGGTCCCGAGGCCCTCGGATGAGTTTTGGATGCTCAACGGAGTGGTTTTGGATTTGATAAAACACCAGAAACTTTTGCTGCTGGTTTCCTTCTATGCGTTCGCGTAGAGGTCACCGCGTTCGCATAGAATAGTTTTGGGGCTTCAGTGTTTTCTTCTTCGCGTCCGCGGTCAACTGGACGAGAACGCATAGGTTGGTCAGGCAGCTTTTCACGAACGCGTTCGCATAGGCTTAGAGGGGGATCCCAGGGATCAGGGCAGTTACTCATCGTGTTCGCAGGTAGGGGACCGCGTTCGCGTAGTGCCCGTAGGCCCGTTCTCCGCATTCGCATGGCCTGTGTCGCGTTCGCGAAGGCCAATTCTGGGCCCAGTGAATTTTACTCTTCGCGTTCGCGGTGGCTCATCCGCGAACGCATAGAACAAATACCTGGGCAGACTATTAAATATCCAATTCGAAGGTTTAAGCCTATTTTCACCATTTTTGAATTGTGGGAGCTCGGGAGAGGCGATCTTTGAGGGACTTTTCACCTGGGTATTCTTGGTAAGTGATTTCTAACCATCATAGGTTAATTTCCATGATTCTAATCCTAAATTCCACCCTTAATTTCGAGAATTTTGAGTAGAAACTTGGGAAAAAATGAAGAAACTTCTTAGACCAAATTTTGGGTTTTTGATTGAGTATTTGACCTCCAATTTGAGATATTCTTATATGGTTAGACTCGTGAGGGAATGAGGGTTCGGGAAACGTAAATTTTACCCGATTCCGAGATGTGGGCCCGAGGGGCATTTTGGTCAAAATTCCTAATTTCGCGTATTAGCTTCGAATTAATTAGTTACTTTGATTTCTTGAAATGATATTTACAATATGCAATCGAATTGAATATATTTTGGCCACCTGGAGTTGGATACTCGTGGCATGAGAGTGGTACACAGTTGAATTACGCAGTCAAGGTAAGTGACTAGCCTAACACTGTGTTGGGGATGTTTCCCTTAGGCATTTTAACTGATCTTTCACTATAAAAACCCCGTGTACGTGAGGTGACGGGTGCGTGCATGGGTTATTTTACTGGATTTCCTTCGTTCTTTCTATGTCATACCTCATTTTCCATTCTATTATTATTGTGATCGTTTTAAACTGAGTAGCAACTTAAGATTTAAACACGTCAACCGATTTTACTTGAATTTTCACTCACTACTACTATTTGAACCTCGATGAAGTATTTCACTATATATTTCCTACTATTTCATAAACTATTAATTTACGCTACATCCGGTATACATCTTGCATAGCATATTTAAATTGGGACTACGGACCGAGATCCGGGAGCTTTCTCTCTGTACTGCATAGCATATTTAAATTGGGACTACGGATCGAGATCCGAGAGCTTTCCCCCTGTATTGCATAGCATATTTAAATTAGGACTACGGACCAAGATCCGGGAGCTTTTCCCCTGTACTGCATTGCATATTTACGTTGGGACTACAGGCGGAGACCCGGGAACATTCCCCATGTATTGCATTGCACGATTATCTATTAAGTTATATTCTGTGCTGAGTTGAGGGATACTTTACATTATCCCTTCTAGCTTTATTTTTAATTTCCGTTAATTATTTCCATTTATTTGCAACTGTTAAATTATAACTGTTCTATTTGCAAACTCAGTAAAGCCTCAATCTGACCTCGTCACTACTTGACTGGGTTTAGGCTTGGCACTTACTGAGTACCGAATGTGGAGTACTCACGCCTTTCTGCACATGTTTTTCCCCATATGCAGATCCAGTTACCAATATGCAATGCCGAGGTCAGGAGCAATAACAGTTTTTGGAGACCGTGAGGAATTTCTGCCGCGTCCGTAGAACCTTCCGAGTCCCCTTCCTTATCCTAGTATAGTCATAGTACTTAGACATAAATACTTTCCAATTTCATTGTATAGAGCTATAGTGTACAACTTGTGACGTTGTTGATATTTTGGGTTTTGGGCAGAGTAAAGCTGTAAATGCCGAGCGGCACAGTTTAATAGGATTGCTTTTGCTTTATCCTCTATTATTGTGTTTTTTTTACATTTTGATTTTCGCACATCTTAGGCTTACCTAGTCATAGAGACTAGGTGCCGTCACGAGACCCTGCAGAGGGAAATTTGGGTCGTGACATTCCCAACCTTAAGCCTCCTAGCCTAGTTAGACCAACCGGTGACCCGTATGGGATGTTTTTGTTTCTTTTGCTCATGATCCAGTGTTTTCACTTATTCTTATGCCTTGTGGTAGGATCTTATCAATCAATGAAATTCACTGCTTTGGCTCTAATTGTTTGTTGATATTTCTTAGATGGATAATATCCTTAGATTGATAGATGATGCTTGATTCCATTATTGCATTTGAAGTAGCCCAGTGGCCATGCGTAATTTCTATTAAAATCTGGTTATCTAACATAATTGTGCAACTTTTCAATGATGCCAAAAGGGGAATTAGGTTGTGCTTTACATCGTACTATGATGTTTATAACCTAGTAAACCTGGTCCTTGATGATTAGTGACTTTAAAAATGTAAAGTGTTCTAAATTTGTGTTGGTGTTGAGCTGAGTTGAACCAGGGCCTACGGTTATGAAAAGCACAGAGTTTTTCATCATTAAAACGGAGCAATTTGTTGGCCCAAGTGAAGTTTATTTTGATGATTGACAAAGGAACATAAGTATGAACTAGGTACATCCATAGTGTTCACAGACTCGGGCAAATTCAAGCTTAAGGTATGCACGTGAGGGAAATAACCTTAACTTGTTATATCTGATATCTCCTGATCGAAAAGGTTGCATAATTGATAAGGATAAGGACTCCTTACTCAAAGAGAAAACTATCCAAGATAAGGAAGGAGTTAGAGTTTGAAGTTATCTAGAACTCTTCCTCCAAGGAAGAGTATAGCATTGGAACTATAGTTATTTCCTATTCTACTAACTCTATAAATTACAGGATGTTCTCACTTTATAGGTACGCACAAAAGCTGAAGTTAAACATGAGTGGAGAGCAAAATAGCAAGGCATTTTGCAAGCAATTATTGTGTGATTCAAGTGTGCAAACCTGAAGCTACATGAACCAGATAGAAGAACCAGTACCAAGTGTCTTTTATTCTAGTTTCATTGTAGTAGGTAGTTTTCAAATTGTACCTTTCAGCTTTATCTAGAAGCAATTATATTAGGTACTCTGAGTGTTCAAGTTAGAGTTAACTAGAAGTTGTCGCAACAATTAGAGGTTGGTTGCCACAGCGGGATTAGAGGTAATCCTTAGGTTTACAAAGAGTTTTTGTAAATGTTGTTTTGGCTTAGTGATTTAGTGAACAGTTGGAAAATATCCTACTGAGTAGTAGGTCGTGGTTTTTTTACCTTTTGAGTCGGGTGTTTTCCACGTAAAAA
>ML286503.1:0-18898 GCA_005239495.1 Nicotiana undulata | reverse complement strand
ACATTTCAAATTCTTTAAAACCTCAAAGTCTCATTTTTTGATCGAAACTACTCAATTCACGCCCGTTTCACACCAAATTTTACAGACAAGACAAATAATATATAATAAACCTGTTCTGGGCTCCGGAACCATAATACGGACCCGGTAACATGGTTTTCACATAATTATTCATTTTCAAAATCCTTTATTATTTTCAGAAAATAATTTTCTTTAAAAATTCATTTCTCGGGCTTGGGACCTCGGAATTCGATTCCGAGCACATGCCCAAGTCCCATATTTTTCTACGCACCCTCCGGGACTGTCGAATCACGGATCCGGGTCTGTTTACCAGAAATATTGACCAAAGTCAACTATATTCATTTATTAATTATCAAAACTCATTTTTAATCAAATTTTCACATAATAGCTTCCCGGCTACACGCCCGGACTGTGCACGTATATCGAGGTGAGACTAACAGAGTCTCTCGGAGCCTCGGAATACATATATAGCTTAAATTACGTAAGATGACTTTTTGGGTCATCACACCTTATGATAAGTGAAAATAAATCATTATCTCATATTCGACTATTTCGAAATAAATATATATTCACAACAAAATAATAATTAAAACATTTACTATTCGTGCAACAAAACGAGTAGTTTGTATTGAGGTTAAGCCAAGTTTTAAGATAAAATCTATTAATTTATGTAATTAGAAAGGTAAGCTAATAGAAAGCAACTGACAGTTTTAAGATAATATCTATCAGGTTATGTAATATAAATTAATCTGAATTGAAGGATGAAATTTTGAATCTATATATATAGTTTTAGAATTTGATGAAAATATAAAATATGAATAATAAAATCCTGTTGCATTAGTCTTTTATCCTCATTATAAGTCAAGATAAATTATTATATCATATGTGACTGTTTTTAAGTAAAAATATATTTACAAATAAACCACTTTATAATTTTATCAGGAATTACGAGTAAGAAGGAATTGAAGATTGTGATGATGATGATGTATATGTAACAAATGAAGTTACATAATTAGTAAACAAAGAACTTTTTAGATTCATTTAGTTATAACATATTCTTATTCGTTTTAATCATATTATATTTTTATATTATTTGCAGCACAACCTATATAATTAGAATATTTGGGTATCAATCAAAAGTTAATTTAAAAAATTATATGATTCATTTAATTTAATTACAATGAACTTTTATATTGGATAAATCAGACGATAATTATTATTTAGTCAAAATGTATGATCCAACGTGCTCAAATATATCATATTATACTTTGATAGATTAATATTCTTTAGTAACGTCCGCGCATCGCGCGGGTACTCTTACTAGTAATATGAAATAAAGTAAAACAAGAGAAATTTAGAGAGAGATAATACTAGATCCATTCTTGATCATGTTATACAAATGAGTAGAGAGATCTCTTATTTATAAGAGAGTTGCTTGGTAACCAAGTAACTAGTCTTAGGGGTCAAGTAACAAATCTTGGCGAGCAAGTAACCAATCTCAGTGACCAAGTAACTAGACTAGTTTATAACTGACTAACTTTCTCCCAAGTAATTTCATAATACATGAACATTCACTCTTAATATTATTAATAACACTCCCCCTTTAATGTACATTAGTAAATAATGTGACTCATTAAAACCTTACTAGAAAAAACCCAGTGGAAAATTTTTTTAAGTGAAGGAAAACAAGTACACATATTTAATAATATTTGATTGTCTCGTTAAAATCCTTGCAAGGAAAACTCAATGGGACAAAATCTTGTAAGAGAAAAAGAGTATAACGCGTATTAACTCCCTCTGAGGATATCATCAATTCACATCTTTGAGCCTTCACATCCCAATCTTGTACACTAGCTTCTTGAAGGTAGACGTTGGTAGAGATTTGATGAACAAATCAACCATATTATCATTTGAACGAATTCGTTGCACATTGATATTAGCGTTCTTTTGAAGACCATGTGTGAAAACTAATTTTGGTGAAATGTGCTTTGTCCTATCTCCTTTTATGAATCATCCTTATACATGCTGCATTGTCTTCATACAAAATGATGGGTAGTTTGTCACACTTTAAATCATATTTTTCTCGAATAAGATATAATATAGACCTCAACCACACACATTCTTGACTTGCTTCATGAATAAAAATTATCTCAGCATGATTAGATGAAGTAGCCATGATTGATTACTTAGTCGATCGCCAAGATATGTCATTGCCTCCACATGTAAACACATAGCATGTTTGAGATCGAGCCTTGTGTGGTTCAAATAAATACCTCCATCGGCATAACCAACAAGATCGGGACTGCAATCACTTTTAACTCCATAGCAAAATCCATCCATACTTGTCCTTGTTAACTCACTCTATAAAATAAGCTCATATCGGTAGTCCCTTTTAGATAACGCAATGCGTGTTTGATTCCATTCCAATGTCTCCTTGCAGGAGCAGAGCTATATGTTGTTAAGACATTAACTGAAAAAGTTATGTAAAGCCTTGTAGTATTAGCAAGATACATTAGTACACCAATTGCACTAAGATATGGTACTTCAGAACCAAGAAGCGCACTTCATTCTTTTTTTGAGGTCAGAACATATCCTTATTCATATCAAGTGATCGGACAACCACCAAAGTACTTAATGGATGTACTCCATCCATATGAATCGTTCTGATACTTTTTTTATGTAGGCAAATTGATGAACAAAAATCCCATTTGCCAAATGTTCAATTTGCAAACCGAGAAATTCTGTCTTTTCGAGATCTTTCATTTCGAATTCCTTATTCAAATAATCAATTGCATTTTGGAGTTCTGTAGGAGTTCCAATAAGGTTTATGTCATCAGCATTTACGACACGTACAACAAACTCCGATGTTGTTTTATTTATAAAAATATATTGACAAATGGAATCATTTATATAACATTCTTTTAATAAATACTCACTAAGGTGGTTATATCACATTCGTCCTGATTGCTTTAGACCATACAAAGATCTTTGCTGTAACGACTCGACCGGTCGTTTTAAGATACAACGCGTCGTTCAGCATTTGGGAGTCATGAACAACTTCATTTCGGGTATTGTGACTTGTGTGTATGGTCAGAGTTGAAATTCAGGAGGTTCGGAGTTGAATTGAAAGGAAAATTTTCATTTCGGAAGCCTTAAGTTGAAAAAATTGAGTAAGACTAGAATTTTGAGTAAACGACCTCGGAATAAGGATTCGAAGGTTCCAACAGGTTTGTATGATGATTTCGGACTTGCGCGTATGTCCGAAACGAGTTTTGGATAACCCGGGAGCGTTTCGGCGTATATTGTGGAAGTCAGCATTTTGAAGGAATTTCTTAAAGTTTGGCTTAAAGAGCATTTCAGAGATATTGATGTCCGTTTGGGATTCTGAGTTTGGGAATAGCTTCGTATGGTGATTTTGGAGTTGGGGGCGCGATCAGAAGTGAATTCGGATACCCGGAAGTCAATTTAAGGTCATTTGGCTAAAGATAGAAATTTGAAGGTTTTTGAGAAAATCCGACCGGAAGTGGAAATTTTGATATCGGGGTCGGAATTTGATTCTGAAAGTTGGAACAAGTCCGTAATGTCGAACGTGACTTGTGTGCAAAATTTGGGGTCAATCGGACGTGATTTGATAGGTTTCGGCATCGGATGTGGAGGTTAGAAATTTCAAAGTTCATAAAGTTGAATTCTTGAGCAATTCGTGTTTTCGGCGTTGTTTGATGTGATTTGAGGTCTCGACTAAGTTCGTGATATGTTTTCAGACTTGTTGGTACGTTCAGACGAGGTCCCGAGGGGCTCGAGTGAGTTTCGAGATGGTGTCAGACCATTTCTAGGCCATTTTTAACTGCTGGTTTTTGGCTAAAGCAGTGTTCTACGCGATCGCGGGGAATTGGTCGCGATCGCGGTGAGTAAAATGTGAGAAACGGGCCAGTGAATCGCGATCGCGGAAAGCCTTTCGCGATCGCGTAGAGTAAATGTTCTGCTGCACTGACGCGACTTTGGAGGCTCATATCTCACAATCTATAAGGAATTTTGAGATGGTATAAACGAAAGTTGTAGCCCTTTGTGTCTAGTTTCTATAAATGTAAATAATTCATGATTTGGATTTGTGTAAAAATAGTTATAGCTGTTACACTACAGGGTATCTGGGAAGATGAAGAAGAAAGTTGTGTTGCACATAGGCTGAGTTTTCCAGACTATATCTAGAAATATATAAGGAATTGGAAGCTGATCAACACCTCAAAGTTGTAGATCTTTGAGTCTAGGCTTCAGAACATTTAACCATTTGTCATTTGGAGTTGTGTGCGAAAAGTTATGACTATTCTACTGGAGGCTGTCCGGGCAGGCTGGGCAATTGTTCTCCGCGATCGCGAAGAGTAAATTTTGGGCTGGAAAAATTGTTCTCCACGATCGCGATGAGTAAATACCTGGGCAGAATGATATTTTAGCGGGTTTAGCTCATTTTTCTTCATTTCTTCATGACTATGGGCGGATTTTGAGAGCATTTCAAGGAAGATTTCAACCAAGCTTCAGAGGTAAGATCATTCTACTTATTTCTAAGTTAAATACAAGATTATATCATGGATTAGAATATGAAAATTAGGAAAAATTTGTGGAAAAATTAGTATTTTGAAGAAAACCTAGAAATTTAGAAATTTGGATTTTAGCCATGAATTTAGCATGAATAATTGAGTAAAATGTGTTACTGAATTAGTAAAACTTCGGGTAGAGTTTTTCTTCAAGAATTTCGAGGTCCGGGCACGTGGGCCCGAGGGCATTTTGGTCATTTCATTGAGCCGGGCTGAGGAACTTTGTAATTTGAATTGGTTATGATCTATTGAGTATATTTTCACCGAATTATCGTTATTTGGATAGTTTGGGAGCGTGCGCATCCATTTTTTGTCGTCGTAGAGGCTTGGAAGCCGGTGATGAATCTTCGCAGCAAGGTGAGTCTCCATTCCAAACTTGCAAGGGGGAAATGCCCCCGTAGGTTCCCTTATTTGCTATGTGTACATGTTGCGGGGGCCGCGTACGTACCAAGTGACGAGAGTCCGTACGTGGCGACTATATTGCTATGTCGGGTAGCCGTAGGACCCACGAGCATGCCATTTCGTGCCTTATTTGAACCATTGTATGTATTATAAATTGTGTTTATTGTTGAAATGACATGGGAAAGGTAAAAATATGATGATGTAAATCCTAAATGGCTATCAGTGATATGATATTGACACAATCCTGTTGAGTTCACGGTCGAGTCGGTGCCCGTAGGTACCTATATGTAAATGTTATTATTATCGAGTCAACACACGAGTCGCATGTATGGTTCGCGATCGTGGGGAGCTTATTATTATTATCGAGTCAGCACACAAGTCGCATGTATGATTCGCGATCGTGGGGAGCTTGTTATTATTATCGAGTCAGCACACGAGTCACAGGTATGATTCACAATCGTGGGGAGCTTATTATTATTATCGAGTCAGCACACGAGTCGCAGGTATGATTCGCGATCGTGGGGAGCTTATTACTATTATCGAGTCAGCACACGAGTCGCAGGTATGATTCGCGATCGTGGGGAGCTTATTACTATCGAGTCAGCACACGAGTCGCATGTATGATTCGCGATCGTGGGGAGCTTATGACCTCAGTCCTTAGGACCTACCCTATGACTCCGGCCGGTTGTCTTGTCCGTGTCGGTATATGTTGTTGTCTTGTCCGTGTCGGTATATGTACACTTGAGTCTAGTTCACACATGGCAACATTGACAAGGTATTGTTGAATAAAAGGAATTGGTACTTGGCGCTCTTACTTGTGTTACATTATGTGTTCATATACTTGTTGTTTACTGTTTTTCATGCCTATTGCTTTAGCCTTATCTTGTTCTATATTATGTTGCTGGACCTTAGTGAGTATCTAGTTGACCTCTCGTCACTACTTCTTCGAGTTTAGACGGGATACTCACTGGGTACATATATATGTATATGTACTCATGCTACACTTTCTGTGCATTTTGTTGCACAGGTACCCTCATAATGCAGTGATTGATTCGGAGACTTACTAAGGTTGCATTGTTCCGTGGCGTTCCGAAGTTGGCAGAGTCTCCCTCCTATGTCCCTACGCTTTTGTCTTTATTACCTTTGTCCAATTTAAATTCTCGGACAAAAGTTATATAATTGTTTAAATTCTTAGAAACTGCTCATGTACTTGTGTCACCGGGTTCTGGGGATGTGTGAGTCTTGTTTTATTGAATTAAATAGATTTCTTGTCGCGTTTAATTTACAAAAAAAAAATTATTTATTTGATTATGAAATGTAATAAAGGCAACGATTTCAAAATTGTTAAACAAGAAGGTATTCAAACTGATTAAGGCGTTGGCTTGCCTGATAGTGGTGTCCGGCGCCATCACAACCCATAGGTTTTGGGTCGTGACAACGTGGTATCAGATCTCTAGGTTCCTGTAGGTTTCACGAGGCATGAGCAAGTCTAGTAGAGTCTTTCGGACTGGTACGGAGATGTCTGTACTTATCTTCGAGAGGCTACAGGGCTGTTAGGAGTACTTCCCTTCTTGATTCCTCATCGTGCGATTTGATTCCTTTAAGGGTTATGCCTATGCTTCTTCCTACTCAATCTTATACGTCGCGAAACACTTCCTATAATCGAGAGTTTGAGGAATTGTAATGGGGCTACAGATACAGTGCGTGATGTTCTTCATGCATAGTCGAATGGACTGTTGTTATCGCCCTGCAGAAGAATATGATGTTATTTTAGATTAGTAGCTGTGTTTCTGAGAGCCTTGAGGCTATGCTCGGATAGTGATGATGTTTCGATTGGATATCGCGCGATGTTGATATGGCGGTAGAATGCTTGCCCATGTGTTGGGGGCGATGAATGGCTTGAAGGAAGGTCTTCTCAGAGTGTGGTTTCGAGATTTCGGTATTTTTAGTTCCGGTAGAGGAAAGGCATTTGGATTATGAATGGTCCGATTTGGGTTGATAAAGTATCGAGGCTGGGTGTCATTGGGAAAGGTGGAATATTCACCTGTGGTGTGGTATCGCCGTTTGATCGAATAGAATATGTTAAATTTGATAGCTCTTAGGTGGCATGGGGTTAGAGTGTTGTGAAGCGGTGTTGAGGAAGAGGTTGTCAGAGATCGTGGTGTATAGTAGTTCAGAATTTAACAGTTACTTTTAATGAAGGCGATTCGAGGAAGATGATCTTCGTAAAGATTTAAAGTTGTGATGATATGTTGGTTTAAGAGCTATGGAGGGCAGTATTAAATTGAGGCAGAAGGAGGGCATCATATGATGAAGGAAGATACGTGAGAAGTGCTAAGAGGTGGTGCCAATTCTAAAAGATCAAGTGTAAGGAAAGGAAGTCAGGTAGCACTTAAGGGAATGAGTTGGGCAAAGTGGGAGAGCGGCAGCTTAGTGATGAATCAGAAGATGTGGTAGCATGTTTAGTAGATGTCCAGGAAGAGCAGACGGATTGGTAAAGATGGTAAATGGATACAGGCTTAGGATGGGGGTCTTGATATTGTAGAAAGTGAGAATCATAGCATAATGGTAGGTGTCAGTTGGCTAGTTTCCTCGGGTGGGTTGTCTTCTGTGAGTAGGTTAGCGGTTGTAGGGATGGTAAGTTCCGTGCGGAGTCCTAGTGGCTAGTCGGTAGGAGGTAGAATGTGTGAATGGTGTTAGAAAATTCAAATATTTAAGGGAGGCTAACAGGAGAATTCGGAAGAATTGGGTGGATTGGTGGGACAATGTCATGTCATCAAAGGAGAAAAGGATCTCAGCAGGGACTAGAGTGGTGCAAGAAGTAGCTTCGGGCTAAGTGGGGGAGTCCCACCACCTACAATTGGGTCGTAGGATTGTGCTCTCATGGGATTGCGGATTTGTTGGCGTATCGGCAAGATGTTACAGCTAAGGGAAAAGAGTATATCAGTAAGTGAGCATGGCATATGAGAAAAATGTGCAAATTGGTCCTATTGGACCAGGGATAGGCTCTGGGAGACTAAGAATTTGTGCTTAAGACATAGGCAAGTTGTAAAGGTAGTGACTCAGTCACGTGCTTCGTTGAAAAGGGTGTTCATGTTCTAGGAGAGACTTCGGAGTTGATTGTATTCAGGGCCATTCAGAGTGGGTGACTCTCAATAGTGGTCCTAATGAATTTGAAGTTGGAGAATGCGGTGTTTAAGGGTTTCAGGCATCAGTATAATTAAGAATCGAGCTTCTGCAGTATAATCTCTAAGAGGAAGGAAGATGGTTGAAGTATTCTATGCTATTTCAGCACGCTGGATAGTATCGGAGGAGTGAGGGAAATAGACTCCAGGTTGTGGAAAGATTATCAGGGGGTTGTGAGATGGGTTGCGGAATTTAGGCAGCATGGTCTCGTAAATTCAAAGTCACCCGAGATGAGTGAGGGTTGAGCTGCGATGAGTTGGAGGAAGTTACTACTATCTCTGAGGGAATTTCGATGGTTAAAAGAAGATAGATTGGTTAGCCTTGGTTGAAATGGTACATGTACGGCAGGGATCAACTCTTTCTATGTGTTTGAGTATGTGTACGGTTTGTGCAGATGTGTGTGGGGCCGTTAGCCGTCGTAATAGATTTCAGTTGGAAGCATTCAAGTACTACGACCTTTCAGGTATAGGCGGATCCCGAAGGGGTATGGTGGTTCAGTCCACTACTTGAGGATTTGCATATATTGTGATGGTGAGAACTCACTTGTGTGTTGTTGTGATTCTCATGATTTGAGGTGAGTAAAAGGTTTCTATGTGTGGTGAAGTGTTTACCCTATTAGTGGTTCAGGAGTTATGATGTAATTCCTATGTCATTCCTTATCGGCACGTTGGGTGCAGTGAACAGTATGTAACTGGAAATAAGAATTTGAGATTTGCAGTTCGGTGTTGACAAAGGTGTCACGAGCTCAGAGGAGCAATAACAAGGGATTTGAATGTCTCGAATGAACTGAAATTGTCTTCAGTGTCATCTGAGTTTGGTGTTTGGTGAACGAGGCTTTGTATCCTGGTTACGGGCCCTTGAATTGTTTTACAACCTTAGGATGATCGGTGGTATGGATGTGTATACTTATTGCCTTGTGCGGAAAAGCCGTGGGAGCGTGACCACATGAAGGTTATGTGAGTGTGACTTGTAGTCACCTGATTTATTGCAGATTTAGGCTAAGTATAAGGAGGTATAATATTGCTTATTTGAGAATATATGCCTTGAAGGCATTCGATACAGTTAGTTGCGGATTTTGGGGTGTTTTGCCCCGGCTATGATGGTGGTTCTTATGTATTATGAGGGGAATTGAGGTATTATGAACCCAGGTAAGGCTATCAGCCTAAGTTCAGTGTGATCAGAATCAGCTTGGAGTGAGTAAATGGACTTAAACAAGATTTTGGGCTTCATGCAAGTAAGAAGTGTTAATTTCAGTATGGCACTCCTCAAGGAGGGGCATTGGGATATCAGGTGTTGTCCCGTCTTCGTCAAATTCATGTGATATTGCGATTGTGCCGTGTGAGTTGTGAAACGGCTTGGTAATTTCTTACATGTTGAGATTCCGCGTAGTGATGTGGTGATGTGAGCAGGATGGCTCCTAAGATTCAGATTATATATCACACCTCAGTCGTGATGGAGTTTGTAGCATATGACTCTATCAGTCTCCCCAGAATGGTATTATGCACTTAGCGTGCTTGTTACCGATGTCAGTAAATTGTATTAGTGAGCAATTCAGCTCTGTGTATATATTTCTTTATGTAAATCCTATGATGGGATCGGGTGGCACGCCGCCACAGGTATGTTATTTGGATCGGGTTGCGCGCCGCAACAGTGTGATGTTGAGCAAGACTCCTATAATGATTATTCTTGTGTTTTACTTCCTATTTCTTTGAGGAAAGTTCATATTTATAGCGTGAGTCGGGTAGTCCCTTCCTGATGTTGTTTCCTTATGTGTCGTGTTCGAATTGTGGCCTTTTGGCGTATTATGGCATCATGTGAGACTGTTGGTTATGCCTGGGATGACTGGTTATCTGAGCAATTCATACAAGGTGAGACGAGAGTTATAAATTTGGGATAGGTGTGTTAGGATCATGCGAGTATATTGCAAGGGAGTTGCCATTATTGGTTTGCAATGAGATGATGATCTAAGGTTAGAGAAAAGATTTCAACGTGTGGTTAACTCTGCAAATGGTTATGAATTTCTAAACACCTCTTCCGTTGTGGTGATATCGTCAACGTTATAGCAGAATGTATGAATGTATCTGATGAGGTGCCTTGAGAGCATCGAATTCGCAGAATTCTGGCTATTAAGGTTCAGGGAGCGTTATTGTGGTCAGATGATGAACTATGCAGTGTATGGTGCCGATTCAGCAAAGGCGCGCAGTTGTGTTCTGGTGCCTCGTGTGGTAGTTGATACGGTGTTAAAATGTTAGAAACATGCCTGGCAGAGAATTTCAAATGTTAGAACTCAGTTCGGAGCTTATTGTATGAATAAATGAGGATATCTTCAGATTTGATCAAGCTAATGTGCCAACCTGGGTTGTGGTAGCACGGGCAGGTGCACGAGATGTTAAATAGTGATTTCAGATAATTCTAGGGCAGTTCTTGGCACGTTCGAGGACGAACGTCTGTTTAAGTGGGAGAGAATGTAACGACCCGACCGGTCATTTTATGATCCAGCGCGTCGTTCAGCAGTTGGGAGTCATGAACAGCTCCATTTCGGGCATTGTGACTTGTGTGTATGGTCAGAGTTGAAATTCAGGAGGTTCAGAGTTGAATTGAAAGGAAAATTTTCATTTCGGAAGCCTTAAGTTGAAGAAATTGAGTAAGACTAGAATTTTGAGTAAACGACCTCGGAATAAGGATTCGAAGGTTCCAGCAGGTTCGTATGATGATTTCGGACTTGGGCGTATGTCCGGAACGAGTTTTGGATAACCCGGGAGCGTTTCAGCGTATATTGTGGAAGTCAGCATTTTGAAGGAATTTCTTAAAGTTTGGCTTAAAGAGCATTTCAGAGATATTGATGTCCGTTTGGGATTCCGAGTCTGGGAATAGCTTCGTATGGTGATTCTGGAGTTGGGGGCGCGATCAGAAGTGAATTCGGATACCCGGAAGTCAATTTAAGGTCATTTGGCTAAAGATAGAAATTTGAAGGTTTTTGAGAAAATCCGACAAGAAGTGGAAATTTTGATATCGGGGTCGAATGCGATTCCGAAAGTTGGAGCAGGTCCGTAATGTCGAATGTGACTTGTGTGCAAAATTTGGGGTCAATCGGACGTGATTTGATAGGTTTCGGCATCGGATGTGAAAGTTAGAAATTTCAAAGTTCATAAAGTTGAATTCTTGCGCGATTCGTATTTTCGGCGTTGTTTGATGTGATTTGAGGTCTCAACTAAGTCCGTGATATGTTTACAAACTTGTTGGTAAGTTCGGACGAGGTCCCGCGGGGCTCGGGTGAGTTTCGGGATGGTTTCAGACCATTTCTAGGCCATTTTTAACTGCTGGTTTTTGGCTACAGCAGTGTTCTACGCGATCGCGGGGAATTGGTCGCGATCGCGGTGAGTAAAATGTGAGAAACAGGCCAGTGAATCGCGATCGCGGAAAGCCTTTC
Source organism: Nicotiana undulata (assembly GCA_005239495.1). Classification (NCBI taxonomy): domain Eukaryota; kingdom Viridiplantae; phylum Streptophyta; class Magnoliopsida; order Solanales; family Solanaceae; genus Nicotiana; species Nicotiana undulata. Next base: position 7,273 of record ML286503.1, on the reverse strand, counting down.
GCGATCGCGTAGAGTAAATGTTCTGTTGCACTGACTCGACTTTGGAGGCTCATATCTCACAATTTATAAGGAATTTTGAGATGGTATAATAATGAACGTTGTATCCCTTTGTGTCTAGTTTCTATAAATGTAAATCATTCATGATTTGGATTTTTGTAAACATAGTTATGGCTGTTACACTACAGGGTGTACGGGAAGATGAAGAAGAAAGTTGTGTTGCACAAGGGATGACCTTTCCAGACTATATCTAGAAATATATAAGGAATTGGAAGCTGACCAACACATGAAAGTTGTATATCTTTGAGTCTAGGTTTCAGAACATTTAACCATTTTTCATTTGGAGTTGTGTGCGAAAAGTTATGACTATTCTACTAGAGGCTGTCCGGGCAGGCTAGGCAATTGTTCTCCGCGATCGCGAAGAGTAAATTTTGGGTTGGAAAAATTGTTCTCCGAGATCGCGAAGCATTTTCCCTAATCACGATGAGTAAATACCTGGGCAGAATGATATTTTAGCGGGTTTAGCTCATTTTTCTTCATTTCTTAATGACTATGGGCGGATTTTGAGAGCATTTCAAGGAATATTTCAATCAAGCTTCAGAGGTAAGATCATTCTACTTATTTCTAAGTTAAATACAAATTATATCATGGATTAAAACATGAAAATTAGGGAAAAATTAGTATTTTGAAGAAAACCTAGAAATTTGGAAATTTGGATTTTAGCCACGAATTTAGTATGAATAATTGAGTAAAATGTGTTATTGAATTAGTAAAGCTTCGGGTAGAGTTTTTCTTCAAGAAATTTTGAGGTCCAGGCACGTGGGCCCGAGGGAATTTTGGTCATTTCATTGAGCCGGGCTGAGGAACTTTGTAATTTGAATTGGTTATGATCTATTGAGTATATTTTCACTGAATTATCGTTATTTGGATAGTTTGGGAGCGTGCGCATCCATTTTTATTCGTCGTAGAGGCTTGGAAGCCGGTGATTAATCTTCGCAGCGAGGTGAGTCTCCTTTCCAAACTTGCAAGGGGGAAATGCCCCCGTAGGTTCCCTTGTTTGCTATGTGTACATGTTGAGGGGGCCGCGTACGTACCAAGTGACGAGAGTCCGTACGTGGCGACTATATTGCTATGTCGGGTAGCCGTAGGACCCACGAGCATGCCATTTCGTGCCTTATTTGAACCATTGTATGTATTATAAATTGTGTTTATTGTTGAAATGACATGGGAAAGGTAAAAATATGATGATGTAAATCCTAAATGGCTATTAGTGATATGATATTGACACAATCCTGTTGAGTTCACAGTCGAGTCGGTGCCCGTAGGTACCTATATGTAAATGTTATTATTATCGAGTCAACACACGAGTCGCATGTATGGTTCGCGATCGTGGGGAGCTTATTATTATTATCGAGTCAGCACATGATTCGCAAGTATGATTCGTNATCGTGGGGAGCTTATGACCTCAGTCCTTATGACCTACCCTATGACTCCGGCCGATTGTCTTGTCCGTGTCGGTATATGTTGTTGTCTTGTCCGTGTCGGTATATGTACACTTGAGTCTGGTTCACACATGACAGCATTGGCAAGGTATTGTTGAATAAAAGGAATTGGTACTTGCTGCTCTTACTTGTGTTACATTATGTGTTCATATACTTGTTGTTTACTGTTTTGCATGCCTATTGCTTTAGCCTTATCTTGTTCTATATTATGTTGCTGGACCTTAGTGAGTATCTAGTCGACCTCTCGTCACTACTTCTTCGAGTTTAGACGGGATACTCACTGGGTACATATATATGTATATGTACTCATGCTACACTTTCTGTGCATTTTGTTGCACAGGTACCCTCATAATGCAGTGATTGATTCGGAGACTTACTCAGGTTGCACTGTTCCGTGGCGTTCCGCAGCTAGCAGAGTCTCCCTCCTATGTCCCTACGCTTTTGTCTTTATTACCTTTGTCCAATTTAAATTCTCGAACAAGAGTTATATAATTGTATGAATTCTTAGAAACTGCTCATGTACTTGTGTCACCGGGTTCTGGGGATGTGTGAGTCTTGTTTTATTGAATTAAATAGATTTCTTGTCGCGTTTAATTTAAAAAAAAGTTATTTATTTGATTATGAAATGCAATAAAGGCAACGATTTCAAAATTGTTAAACAGGAAGGTATTCCAACTGATTAAGCGGTTGGCTTTCCTGACAGTGGTGTCCGGCGCCATCACAACCCATAGTTTTGTTGTGACATTTGCAATTTGATTGAAAATATTTTCCGGCACTTTGAGTTATGTGCGTCAGGCATTTTAAATCCTTCGGAATTTTTCATGTGTATCTCATTATCAAGTGAGCCATAAAGGTAGGATGTAATCATGTCCATTAAATGCATGGCAAACTTTTCATGGACAACAAAAATAATGAGATAACGAAACGTTATTGCATCATTAACAAGAAAATATGTCTCTTCATAATCTCCACTAGACCTTTCTGAAACTCCTCGTGCAACAAGGCGTGCCTTATATCATTGTACCTCATTTTTCTCATTCCTCTTACGTACAAAGACTCATTTATAGCCAACAGGATTAACACCATTGCGTGTTTGAACTACATACTCAAACACTTCATGTTTCTCAAGTGAATTCAACTCTGATTGAATTACTTCTTGCTATTTTGGCCAATCACGTCTTTGTCGACATTCTCCAACAGATTCAGGTTCAAGATCCTCACCATCATGTGTAATGCTAGATGCAACATGATTATGCAAAGACATGATCCACCATTACATCCAATCGATTCAAATTCGTCTCAATATCGATTGAATTTATTAATAGTTACTTATTTCTTGAGTCTCAGGCTCAACAATTTTCTCATGAAACTCAGGATTGGTTAAATAGTGAATATTTTTATGAGACTCTTTCGTAGTGTCATCTTGATAATTTTTTTTTCGTTTTCTAGGATTTCTATCTTTAAAACCCAATGGTCTGCCACGCTTTAGGTGTGCTTTTGACTCATTAGCTATGACACCAGAAAATTGTCCAACAGGGACATCAATACGGATTGAAATATTCTTTACATGGATATGTGATTTTGTTATCTTTTTCAGATCCGTAAATGCGTGGCATTTGATTTATTATTTTTTGTAAATGAATAATCTTTTGTACATCTTTTCACAAATAGCGGCATGTAGATCAAGATGAGACAATGATGGATTTTTCCACGAAATTTCCCATTTGGTTTCACCATTTTCTCCCCTAATTTTGGCGAAATATTTCATCGAACCGACAGTCTAGAAATCGAGATGTGAACTAATCTCCCGTTAATATTTTAAAGTAGCGAATAATGAGGACGATTCAATCCCAACATATATTCATAATTTTCATTGGGGACCCATCTTGGTGCGATATGGATGTGCTACATGCACATATACCGTGCATCCAAAAGTTATTAAATAGGATATATTAGGTTCATGACCCAAAACTAATTGCAACGGAGAATATTTTTGTGATAAGTTTTCGTTCTGAGACGAATTAGCATTGTTGCATGCAAAATGACATGACCCCAAACAAAAGTGGGCAACCTCGTTTTCATGAGTAACGATCTTGCTATCAATTGAGACGTTTAATCAAAGATTCCGCAAGGCTATTTTGAAAGTGAACATGAGCTACAAGATGTTCCACTTTTATCCCAATTGATAAGTAATAATCATTAAATGGTTGGGATGAAAAGTCAGCAGCATTATCAAACCGACTAGACTTAATTGGATTAACGGGGAACTGTACCCGCAATCGAATTATTTGTGCCATTAATTTTGCAAACACCATGTTGCGAGATGACAATGGGTACACATGAGACCATCTAGAAGATGCATCTATTAAGACCATAAAATATCTAAACGACCCACTAGGTGGGTGAATAGGTTCATAAATATCCCCTTGTATATATTCTAAAAACGCAGGGGACTCAATCCCAAGCTTTGTCAGTTATGGTGTCAATCAAAAAATACGTTGCACATCAATAATAATAAGAGAAAATTATTTGATTCCTGACCCTGAAACACTTGTGAGGGGAGAATGTAATATACTTTCATGTATAATATATATCAAACTGATATAAATAACTTTGTTCTCATAAGTAATAGTTTAACTATTAAGTGAAGGCACTCAATAAATCATGTTGCTAAACCAACTGTGATGTAAACCAACTTATCAAGATGAATATTCTTGAATAGAGAATCTGGAAATTATGCTCTAAGTTAAATTATTTAGCAAGAAACCTGACATTAAAATTGCAGATTGAGAATAAACGCACGTGTAACCATCTCATAAATGTATCTTTATAAGGTTTACATGGCAGGTGAATGAATTCATATTCACCTTTGATAAATTCCATAATTCAAGGGATTCAATCTCAATTTTAGTTGGTATAATAATCGCGAGAACAAGAAACACAAGAGAATTCATAAAGAATCTTCTTTCCACATTTACCCATGTGAATTCTCATTTATTTTGCACATCATACTTGAATCAAGATTGCTCAACCGGTCATGCCTGATAAAACTGTCTGTATTAGTAAACTTGAGGTTTACACCATGACATGTACAATTGTTAATTACACTCCCAGTTTACTATGACATGAATTTTTATATCAATAAACATCCAGTTTAATGTACCATGCAATTTCACCATATTTTTTATTTGTGTAGTACAAATCAGGCAATAAAGCGGGTAGTTTTCATATACATATTAGCCTTCTACAGTTGTAGTAATATAAAAATATTAAATCTTCTCATTGTTTATAGTCTTTATACCGCTTTCGCGAATACTAGAAACTCAATAAGTTTCTTTGAGACTCACTACAACACAATGCCTTATTGATAATCAATTTTATTCATCAAAAATAGTAATAATTGGCTCTTCCAGAGCTCTCAATTAATTTTGTACTGTCACATATTCATCAATATTTATATGGTGAATATCTCTTTTAAATATAAAGTTATACTATTATGGTCATAGTCAAAATTAGATGCAAGATCTGTTTCTTGCATTATTGTTGTCCTTTAATAATCACATTGGCGTACAATAGGTATGTGACTAATGACCATTCATGCCATAATAATAACATTATTTTCTTATTTCATCTGAAACCTCCTTCTAGAGGGTATATTCACTACCACTAGCACGTTCATATTCTTTCAAGAATGAATATGTATTCATAATGATTATCACATTGTTTTCACATTCACTTCGGGAATGAAACATAATAATCCATCAGTGATTTATAAAATCTCATGCCATATCAATAAGAAACATCACTTTCACAAAGTGAAGGATTATTTTGAGAATCATTATTGTTCTCATTACGACAATGATGACGATTATAATTTCGTCCATTACCACGTATATATCCATTCATACCTCCACGGTAACATCATATCTTATTTTAGACTTACGGGATGAGTTTCCACTATTGGTGGTAATTGAATTTAATTTGCATATACGAACTTTCATTAAATGAGCTTAATCAAATAAAAAGCATCAAGCAAATATAGAAAAACATATATTCAATCATAATTTACATGTCCTATGTGATAATTAACTCACTTTAAGATGGAAGAGATATGTGATAAAATAGAAAGGAAAAATATGCGCTCTCTCAAAAATCTTCACTTCGTGTTTCTTAATATTAACACATAGGAACATAATACTTGAAATAGAAAAAATATTTATTCTTCTTTACACCTGTGATGACCCAAACGGTCATCTTACGTAATTTAAGCTATATCTGTATTTCGAGGCTCTGAGAGCCTCCGTTAGCCTCACCTCGATATGCGTGTGCAGCCCGGGCGTGTAGCCGGGAAGCTTATATGTGAAAAACTGACAAAAGAATGAGTTTTGATAATTAATAAATGAATATAGTTGACTTTGGTCAACATTTCTGGTAAACAGACCCGGACCCGTGATTCGACGGTCACGTAGGGTCCGTAGGAAAATATGGGACTTGGGCATACGCCTGGAATCGAATTCCGAGGTCCCAAGCCCGAGAAATGAATTTTTAAAAGAAATTATTTTCTGAAAATAATAAAGGAATATGAAAGTGAATAATTATGTGGAAACCTCATTACCGGGTCCGTATTGAGGTTTCGGAGCCCGGAACATGTTTATTATATGCTATTTGTCTTATCTGTGGAATTTGGGGTAAAACGGGCGTGAATTGAGTGGTTTCGGATAAATAAATGAGGTTTTGAGGTTTTAAAGAATTTGAAATGTGACTTGGAAAGTGATATTATATTTCCGAGGTCCGAATGAGATTCCGAGACCGTGAATAGTTCCGTGGTGTCATTTATAGCTTATCTGCAAAGTTTGAAGTTATTCCGAGCAGGTGATTAAATAAGTTTTGGGGTTTGATTTCGAGTTCCGCTGTTGTTGTCACGACCCAAATTCCCACCCTTTGGGCCGTGACTGCGCCTAACATTGAACCCGCTAAGCCAGCCAACGTATAACTTGCAATAGTAATTTAAAATCATTTAAAATTGAGCGAAACAGTAGTTCGTCACTTTCAACAATTTCCTGTAAGCATTTCTTAATAACGATAACGAAATCTTTAGGAATGCGAAGAATAAAGACATGATAAACATAAATAACGTAAAACTTCCCACACTAGTAACTCTCAAACTTTACTGGGCCTTCCAAATCCCTTCAATTGTTTCACAGCAGAGAAATAATGACAATAACTTAGAAAAGCTCAAAATGAAATGATAAGATATCTACAACGAACAATCCCAAAACCGGGGTGTCACAATCTCACGGACTAATTACTGGAATACTAAATACAAGTCTGGAAATGAAAATACTACACTATCTTGGAAATAATAAGAAAGACAATGGAACGATAAAGGAGAGAAGCTTCGGGATCCACGAACGCCAGTGTATACCTNAGGGTCTGCACAACACAAGGAAGTGCAGTGTAGTATCAGTACAACCGACCCCATGTACTGAGTAAGTGCCAAGCCTAACCTCGGCCGAAGTAGTGACGAGGCTAGACTTAACATTAACGATAACTTGTCCTATTCTACAACAGGTAACAGGAAATAACACAAAGCATGAGATAACCAGCAAGTAGGGGATACGGGAACATTAAAAGGGGAACAAATGGAATAAAATAGTCACATCGACAGATAGGAGTAATCCAGATAAACAACCCAATATAATCGACAACGGAACACGATAAATAGCGAAAAAGTAAACAATGGCACGGCATCACCCTTCGTGCTTTTACTCTCT
>ML286500.1:18959-45482 GCA_005239495.1 Nicotiana undulata | reverse complement strand
ACATACCAGTACATTTTCATTCGTACTGATGTCCTGTTGCCTGGGGACACTGCATTTTTGTTTCGTGCGTGCAGGTCCAGGTAGGGACTCTGATCGACCCCTCCGCTAGGATTTCGGGGTTCAGCTGTGAGTTGGTAAGCTCCACCTCTTCCTGGAGCTTTCATAGGATGGTTACTTTTGTTGTACAGTTTAGGTATAGTCGGGGCCTTGTTCCGACAATGCTTATGATACTCTTAGAGGCTATTGTGGACATAGTATTCTAGGTTTCTTTTTGCAGCTTTCAGTCTCCAGGCCATAGGCTTGGCAAGTATATATATGTGTGTAGGCATGTATGTCTTCAGTCGCGACCTCGTGGCCAGCTAGTACTTTATTATTTTGGCTTGTCTACCTTTGTTTATATGACTTATTGTTATTCAGGTCATGACCTTAACGGTCCAGGCTTAGTATTTCAGATGTTGTACTGCCCGATCTGTTGGGCCCCCAGTTTAGTTAGCTAGTATGTTTAGTGGCTAACTCGATCAAATACAGTATCGAGTGCCAGTTGTGCCTCCCCTAGTTTGGGGGCGTGACAAAATGCTTGAAGGTATTTCCGAGAACTAAATGAAATATTCTTTCTTGCAGGAATATTGGAAAATGAGCCAAAGAAATGAAAATCAACTCAAGAAGGAGTAAATTTGGACAAGGACTAAAACAAGGCCAAAAGAGCAAAAGTGCGGACTGCGCACAAAATTTTGCGGTCGCACAAACTCCGCAGGGGCAATTTTGTCCGATAATTTTAGCTGGGTATAAATAGGTCTTTTTGTCAAATTTAGGTTAAGTTTGAACACCTGAAAGTAGATAGCTGTTTTTCCCTTACTATTTAGGTAACTTTGTAGTAGTTTATCATTTTAACATTAGATTTTCTTCTGTTAATCATCTATTATGAGTTTAATCTTAGTCTCTTCTTGGTTTCATAAATTTTATCCATGAGTAGCTAATTTCTTAGCTAGGGTTGTGACCCAACCCTAGTGTGGTGCCTAACGAGTGTTTAGTTTAGGGCTTATTTGTGATAGGGTGTATGATATTTAGCCCAGTTCTTGCTTGAATTTAAGAATTAATGGTTGCAAATATTGATTCATGCCTAATTGACCTAGTCTCTACTTGAGAAAGAGAGACTAAGTCTAGGAGAACTTGGCTAACAAGAAATTAGGGTGAACTCAAGAAATTGATAGCACCAATTAAAGGGTCAAATCTAGAGATAGTAAAACTCGACTTGAGCATCTATCACTAGTTTTGTGAATTACCCATTTGGACTTGAGAAAGCGAAATTGGGCAAAACCACTTAAACTACCGAGAGGTATAGAGTAGGTAATTGTGAGTGATTGCTATATTATACCCCGATCAATCAAACTTTCCCTAAATCCCATAATCCGTTAGGTAACCACCTAGGTGGAGGTCACAACCCTAGATCTTTTATAAACTTGAAAAACAACAATACTAAAAATATTGTTCCTTAGCTTTTCATTTACAAACATTAGTATACTTTTTAGAAGTAGAAAGAAACAACCAATTATGTGGAAGTGCAATTTAGGCACGTCATACACCTAATCTCGACATATACCTAATCCAATATAAGCTCTCTGTGGAATCGAACCCGACTCACATTGCGTAATTATAATTGCATCGACCGCTTTACAATCCCATTTAGTGGTGTGAATTCTGGCGACATTAACCAGTCTTATTGAAGACAGGTTACTAATTTTTTGTGAATTGATTATAGGTACAAAAATGGCTCTCAACAATGATCCTCTCAGAAATTTACCTTTGGGGGGAGGAAGTGGACGATGACTAAGGTGATGAGGTTCCTTTTGAACCTCAAGTAAATAGGTGAGGTCGACCGCCTCATGATAATGTTCCCGTCCCTCCCCCACCTCTACCAACAGTGGCTCTACACCGTGTGTTGCCAAACAAGGGGTACGCAAGTGCCATAGTCCCGACCCGCATTAGGGCGGGAAACTTCAAAATCATCAATGTGATGCTTACATTGCTAGAGCAATGGGGATTCTTCACCGGGGCTCCGAGTCAAAATGCATATAAGAACCTGAAAGGGTTTGCGGATACTTGTTCGGGGAGTAAACAGAACAGTGTCTCCGAGGATGCTCTAAGGTTGAGGTCTTTCCTTTCTCTCTGCGGCAAAAGGCTTTGGATTGGTTAGAAAGATTGCCAAACCATACCATACATACATTGGATGAATTGGCGGAAAAATTCATTGCCAAGTTCTGTTCTCCCGGGCATATGGCTACTCTTTGGGATGAGATTCTAGTGTTCAAGAAAGAATCCAATGAGACTTGGCACGAGATTTGGGAGAGGTATCGTACCATGGTGAAAGACTGCCCGAGTAATGATATGACTGAGGCTATGATTCAACAAACCTTCTACAGGGGGGTCAACACTACCAACCAATGCGTGGTCAACCAACTTGCCGATGGGAATTTCATGACAATGCCATATGCCGAAGCTTGTGAAATCTTGGATGAAATGGCGGATACTTCATCGGCATGGCAAAGTAGAGCTAATGTTCCTCAAGGTGATCCAAATGTGATTCACCTACAAAAGGAATTACATGATCATGGGCAAGTAATTGCCGAGTTGACGACCATAATGAATCAATTATCCAAAGCTCAACTTCAACAAGTTCAAGGTCTTAAGCAAGTGAATGCAATGGAAGGTGTGAGTATGATGGTGAACAAAAGAAGGCGAAAAGAGTCAACAAGTACAAAACTGTGTGAACCAATTTGTGCAAGATGATAGTGGGTTTGACCAAGACAAATCATACAATGAGCAAGAGGAAGAAGTGCAATATGTGAACAACTATCAAGGGAAAGAGACAATTATCAAGGCCCGAATCAATAACAACGGAGTTCTCAAGGAAACCATGGTTCTAGCTCTTCCAATAATGAGATGGGACGGATTGAAAATATTTTCAAACAGATGATGGAGAAAAATGCCGACTCCGATGCTCAACTAGCCTCTCACAACACTTCAATCCGAAATTTGGAGGTTCAATTAGGGAAAATCTCACAAGCTTTAAACATTCGCCCTAAGGGGGAACTACCTAGTTACACGCTGGTGAACTCGAAGGGTGGGAACAACACGGTACATGCCATGGCCGTAACCACACAGAGTGGAAAAGGTGGGGAGGCAACAACCTCAAACCAAAGAAGAGTTGTGGATGATGATGTAGTGATTCAAGAAGATGAAATTCCAAACAATGTGGTTCAAGCCAAGGAAGAAGTGAGAATTGAGATTGATGAAAATGTTGAGGAGACCCAAGAAGAAGTGAACTCGTCTAGGGAACACGTGATTGACATACCGGAATCGGTAGTGCCAAAGGCCAAGGCACCAATGCCAATTCCTCCTCCTCCATACCTTCAAAGGATCGCCAAGCAAAATAGTGAGAGCCAATTCAAGAAGTTTATTGACATGATGAAGAGCTTATCCATTAATGTACCATTGGCTGAGGCGTTGGAACAAATGCTTGGCTATGCAAAGTTCTTGAAGGATTTGGTGACAAAGAAAAGATCGATGAATTGTGTGACTATCAAGATGACACATCAAGTGAGTACTATTGTGCACTCAATGACTCCAAAATTGGAAGATCCTGACGCTTTTACTATCCCTTTCACTATTGGGAGCGCCGACTTTGTCAAAGCTCAATGTGATATAGGGGTAAGTATCAACCTGATGCTCTACTCGGTGTTCAAACTTTGGGAATTGGGAAACCAAGACCCACATCTATGAGGTTGCAAATGGTAGATCGTACTATGAAGAGACCATTGGGTATTATTGATGATGTGTTGGTTTGTGTTGATAAGTTTATCCTTCCGGTGGACTTTGTGATCCTTGATTGCGAAGTGGACTATGAGGTGCCTATTATTTGGGTAGACCTTTCCTTGCTACGGGGAAGGCTCTTGTTGATGTGAAAGCTGGTGAGCTCACCTTCCGGGTGAGCGATGAAAAGGTGGTTTTCCATGTGTGCAAATCTATGAGGCAACCGAATATCAATGAAGTTTTTTCGTTTGTGGACTTAGTGACTGAAGTGATTGTTGATGATGCTAGTGTCGTGATGAATGTTGATGATACTTTGGAAGCTGTATTACTTAATCATGATGATGATGAGAAGGAATTCTATGTGGATGTGTAAATGCATTGCAAGGAATGGGTTCGTACACTTATGGACCCCGATAATTGTCCTTAGAACTTGAGAACCAGAAGACTCCTCCAACAAAGCCCTCAATCGAGGAGCCACCCACTTTGGAGTTAAAACCATTGCCTCCACATCTCAGGTATGATTTTCTTGGCCCATGTTCTACTTTACCGGTTATTCTTTTCTCTTGCTTGACTAACGTGCAGGTAGATTATACTTTGGCGGTGCTCCAAAAGATGAAGAAAGCTATAAGATGGACATTGGCGGATATTTGAGGTTTAAGCCCCACCTTTTGCATGCATAAGATTATTTTGGAGGAGGATGCCAAACCCTCTGTTGAAAATCAAAGAAGATTAAATGCATAAATACAAGAGGTGGTGAAGAAGGAGATCATAAAATGGTTGGATGCCGGGGTGTTTTACCCCATTTCCGATAGCTCGTGGACCTCCCCGATGCAATGTGTCCTAAAGAAAGTAGGTATGACTGTGGTAACAAATGACAAGAACGAATTGATCCCTACAAGAACGGTCACCGGGTGGAGAGTGTGTATGGACTATAGGAAGCTCAACAAAGTCACTCGGAAAGATCATTTTTCGCTTCCATTCCTTGATCAAATTCTTGATAGGTTGGCCAGCCGAGCTTTCTATTGTTTCCTTGATGCATATTCTGGCTACAATCAAATTCTTATTGCTTCGGAGGACCAAGAGAAGACTACTTTCACTTGTCCCTATGGTACTTTCACATTCTCGCGGATGCCATTTAAGTTATGCAATGCACCGACAACTTTTCAACGGTGTATGATGGCCATCTTCACCGACATGGTGGAGGACTTTCTTGAGGTATTCATGGATGACTTTTCCGTGGCCGGGAACTCTTTTGATAATTTCTTGAACAACTTGGACAAAGTATTGGCAAGATGTGAGGAAATAAACTTGGTTTTGAATTGTGAGAAATGTCACTTCATGTCGAGGAAGGCATTGTCCTCGGCCACAAAATTTCAAAATATGGTATTGAGGTCGACAAGGCCAAAATTGAGGTGATATCCAAACTCCCACCTCTACGTCCGTGAAGGGAGTGAGGAGCTTCTTGGGTCATGCGGGGTTCTATCGCCGATTCATCAAGGACTTTTCTAAGGTGGTAAACCCCTTGTGTCAACTTTTGGAGAAGGATGCCAAGTCTATTTCAACGAGGATTGTATGAAGGCATTCGAATTTCTCAAGTTCAAATTGACTACTACACCTATGCTTTTCGAGCTCATGTGTGATGCAAGTGATGTGGCGGTTGGAGCAGTGTTGGGGAGATGTATCAACAATATCTTCCATCTGTTCTACTATGCTAATAATACCATGAATGATGCCAAAGTCAACTACACAATGACCGAAAAAGAACTCCTTTCTATTGTCTTTGCTATGGAGAAGTTTCGCCCGTACTAGATGGGTACAAAGGTGATTGTCCATACTGATCATGCGGCGCTTCGGTATTTGATGAGCAAGAAAGATTCAAAGGCAAGGTTAATGCGGTGGGTGATTCTATTGCAAGAGTTTTATCTAGAGATTCAAGACCACAAGGGTAGTGAAAACTAAGTGGCAGACCACTTGTCTCATTTGAAGGAGGAGGGGAGGCCACATGATGGCCTTGAGATAAATGATTCCTTCCCCGACGAGCAGCTTCTAGTCATTGCAATGACTAGGATATTATGGTTCGCCAACTTAGACAATTACCATGTGAGTGGTATTGTACTGAATGAGTTCTATTCAAACCAAAGGAAGAAACTCAAACGTTATTGCCTTGACTATTATTGGGATGAGCCGTATCTCTTCCGGATTTGTACCGATGGTGTGATTCGACGATGTGTACCGGAGGAGGGACAATTGGAAATTCTTAAGGCTTTCCACTCTTCACCATATGGTGGTCACCATGGTGGAGCTAGAATGACAACAAAAGTGTTGAGTTGTGGATTTTATTGTCCTACTCTTTACAAGGACGCTAGCGATCTCGTCAAGAGTTGTGATGAATGTCAAAGGGCCGGTGGGATTTCTAAGAAAAATGAGATGCCCTCACCACTATCTTGGAGATTGACATTTTCGATGTGTGGGGCATTTTGATTTCATGGGTTCGTTCGTGAGCTCTTGTGGGAACACTTACATTTTGGTAGCGGTGGATTATATGTCAAAGTGGGTTGAAGTCATGGCTACCCAACAATGAAGCTCGAAGTGTGGTGGCATTTTTGAAAAAAAAACATATTTGGTACTCCAAGGGCCATTATTAGTGTTTGGGGATCGCACTGTTACAACAAAGCTTTTGATACCTTACTCACAAAGTATGGTGTCACTCACAAAGTGTCGACCCCCTATCATCCTCAAGCAAGCGGACAAGTGGAAGTCCCCAACCGGGAGATCAAGAGTATTTTGTCAGAGACAGTGAATGCCAACCAGATGGATTAATCAAAGAAACTTGATGTTGCTCTTTGGGCTTATAGGACGGCTTACAAAACACCAATTGGTATGTCTTTGTAGCGGTTAGTGTTTGGGAAAGCTTGTCACCTTCCGGTGGAACTCGAGCACAATGCTATGTGCGAATTGAAGAAGCTTAATCTTGAATGGGATGTCGCCTCTAACTTAAGGGTGGCACAATTGAATAAGCTTGATGAATTCCAGTACCATTCTTATACGAGTTCGTCCTTATACAATGACAAGATAAAGTACCTCCATGACAAGTACATCCGAAAAAGGAGTTCAAAGAAGGTGATCTTGTGCTATTGTTCAATTCTCGGTTGCAGATGTTTCCGGGAAAGTTGAAGTTAAGTGGAGTGGTCCATTTGAGGTTATGCATGTGACACCCTTTGGTGCATTAGACTTGAAGAACAAAAATAATAAAGTGTTTCACCGGGTGAAACATTATCTTGGCAAAGTTGATGAAGGCCACGTCGTGGCGTTAATTCCTTTCAAGTGATTGATAGTAATCCGTGTCGTGCCGCGATGTTAAATCGGGCGCTTCTTGGGAGGCAACCCACGTTTCTTTTCATTTTTCATTTTCTTCTTTTTAAGATAGGTTTTATTCTGAGCAAACTGCTTTTGAAGTGAATTGCAGGGATGAGTGTGCATTGCAGGTACTGTGCTCGAAAAAATTGGCCAAGTTTTGATAAAGTACGGATCGCATATTTATTGTGTGGATCGCACAATACTAATTACAACCGCAAAAAGAAGTCTACGGACGCACAAAGAATTGTGCGGCCACACAATTGGAGACCCAAAAATGTGAACTCTCTGAAGTTTTGAGTTGCAGAGAATAGGCCATTGTGCGGCCGCACACAAAAATGCGCGGACCGCACAAATTGATGCGGCCGCATTCACTTTTGTGCGGACTGAAGAATCTCAGCCAAGGTCTAGGTAAAGAGTGCGGACCGCACTCAGCTCAACTTTTGACCGACTTGGTCAACCTATAAATAGGTCCTCTGAGCACTATTCACAACTTTACACTCTTTGAGTTCTTGAGACCTAAGCAAACACAGTGCACCACAAAATAGTTCACACTCCACATCCATTTCATCAAGTTTAGATTCTCACATGCATCTTTCATCACTGGTATATTCAATCCATGTTAGATTTTCCCATTTTTCTTATTTTTTTTTATTGATTAGTACAGTTATTTGTAGGCCTAATGTCAAATGTTATTCATGTGGGCTTTAAATCATGTGGGTTATATCATGTGTTTTCAATGGGGACTGGGTAGATCATTAATTATGTTTATTTGCAAGTACTATGTCTAATTTGGGCAAAAATTGGCAGAACCTAATGTCAGTGCCACTTAATTTCAAATTGTGCGGCCGTACACAAAATTGTGCGGTCGACAGATCTTAAATTAGGGAAAATGTGTTGCATGAAAAGTGCGGACCGCACTCAAAATTATGCGACCGTAGAAAAATCGTGCGGCCGCAGAAAAATTGTGTGCGACCGCACTTTGGAACTTCATAGAAGCAGTGTTCTGTTCTTGGGAATGTGCGGCCGCACTCAAAATTGTGCGGTCCGCAGATCAAGATGTGTGACCGCACTCAAAATTATGCGGTCTGCACTGTCTGTTCTGTAAACTATTTTCCTGCAACTGTTCCCATTGTTTTAAACTCTAACTGACGTATGTGCTTGTATTGCAGACAATGGTTCGATCACGTGGTAGAGGTGATACATCTAAAGGGAGAGGTGAACCCTCCCGAGGCCATATTATTCCTAGTCAACCCTTTTTGAGCCTAAAGTCGTTTTCATTCGATAACCATGTTACAAGCCTTTACCCGTTTTATAGTGACCCTCTCTTGGAACCCGAGCTTTATTTAGAATTCATGTGAAACAAATGGCGAAAACATAAGTTTGGGGGAGACACGAGGAGTTTGAAGATGGAATCAAGGCAGAAAAAGCGAAAAGAAATGAAGAAAAGGAAAGGCAAAGAAAATGAAAGAAAGAACAAAAGGAAAACACAAAAAGAAAGTAAGAAAAAGTGCAAAAGCATGGAGAAAACAATGATGGAGAATATGAATAGCATGACCAAGAAAGAGTGATTTCAAGTCTCTCTAGTTCCCCTAAGGAAAAAGAAAATGACTCAAAGAGTCGGCAAAGTATGAGCCAAAAAGAAAAAATGGAGTGCTAAAGGAAAGATGAACTAGTTCCATTCCAATATTTCCTCCTTAGTCCGAAAGCCTTCATTACATGCCGAAAAGGCACTACGTGATTTCAAGCCGATTAAGCTTACATTAGTGGTGATCTACATGAGGGTCAGGCATATGGTACTTAGAGTCGGGCTTGTTGTCGGGCTTGTGGCATCCTTTTGAGAGTGACGAGCGAACCTTTCTCGAATCATTGCATTAAGTGTTTCATTCTTGAGTGAGATGATCTTACGGAGAGTATAAGAGGAGGAGTTTGGGATCCATAGTGACCTACATGAAAGTGAGAACTTCCTTGATGAATAAATTCAACTCTTGATGTTCAAGTATCACATTAGAGCTCTTTGTGCTTTAACATTCATAGAATGGTCTTGTTGATAATTCATGAGTGTGGGTAATTGTTGGTCCCAATTGATGTGTGTTTGATTCAACATTAGACCAGCTGAAACAACTCTTTTCTTGTGGAGATAGGAACTACCTTATTTTCTTGAGGACAAGAAAGCTTAAGTTTGGGGGAGTTGATAAGTAGGGATTTTGACTGCTTATTTGTTCTCTTTTACTTACGTTTTAGCTCAAAAGTGCTCTAAGGTATTCCGGAGAACTAATGAAATGTGTTTTCTTGCAGGAATATTGAGAAATAAGCCAACGAAATAAAAACTAACTCAAGAAGGAGTAAATTTGGAAGAGGACTAAAACAACGCATAAAGAGAAAAAGTGGGGACCGCACAATACTGTGTGCGGCCGCAGACAATGAAGAGCCTCTAACAAAATCTATGTGAAAATTGCGGATTGCACAATTATTGTGCGGCCGCAGAAAAAGAAGTTCAGAGAG
Organism: Nicotiana undulata; assembly: GCA_005239495.1. NCBI lineage: Eukaryota > Viridiplantae > Streptophyta > Magnoliopsida > Solanales > Solanaceae > Nicotiana > Nicotiana undulata. Next base: position 35,813 of record ML286500.1, on the reverse strand, counting down.
ATGGTGTTTTGGATCCTTGAAGAAGTGCGGACTGTACTATTATTATGCGCCTGCAAAATGCAAAAGTGTGGCCACACTCATAAATGTGTGGTCCGCATAAATCTCCCATGTCCAGCTCAAGTCCAAGAGTGCGGCCGCACTCAGAAATGTGCGGTCCGCAGAATCTAAAAATGTGCGGCCGCAACCCAGAATTGTGTGGCCGTAGAAGTCCATCATGTCAAGTCATCTTCAAAGTGCGGACCGCACAACCTCCACAAGGGAAATTTTGTTTGATAATTTTAGCTAGATATAAATAGATCTTTTTGTCAGATTTAGGTAAAGTTTTTACACCTGAAAGTAGATAGCCGTTTTTCCCTTACTGTTTTGGGTTACTTTGTAATAGTTTATCATTTTAACATTAGATTTTCTTCCCTTAATCATCTATTATGAGTTTAATCTTAGTTTCTTTAATTTTATCCATGAATAGATAATTTCTTAGCTAGGTTGTGATCCAACCTTAGTGCGGTGCCTAATAGGTATTCAATTTAGGGCTTGTTTGTGATAGGGTGTATGATATTTAGCCTAGTTCTTGCTTGAATTTAACAATTAATGGTTGCAAACATTCATTCATGCCTAATTGAGCTAGTCTCTACTTGAAAAAGAGAGACTAAGTCTAGGAAAACTTGGCTAACAAGGAATTGGGGTGAACTCAAGAAATTGATAATCTCAGTTAAAGGGTCAAATCTAGAGATAGTAAGACCCGACTTGAAAATATATCACTAGTTTTGTGAATTACCCCTTTGGACTTGAGAAAGTCAAATTTGGCAAAACCACTCAAACTACCAAGAGGTATAGAGTGGGTAATTGCGAGTGATTGCTATATTACACCCCGATAAATCAAACTTTCCCTAAAGCCCATAATCTGTTAGGTAACCACCTAGGTGGAAGTCACAACCCTAGATCTTTTATAAACTTGAAAAACAACAATACCAAAAATATCGTTCCTTAGCTTTTCATTTACAAACAATACTATACTTTTTAGAAGTAGAAAGAAACAACAAATTATGTGGAAGTGCAATTTAGGCATGTCATACACCTAGTCTAGATATATACCTAATCCAATATAAGCTCTTTGTGGAATCGACCCGACTCACATTCGATAATTATAATTGCATCGACCGCTTCACAATCCCAATTAGTGGTGTGAATTTGGGCGACATCGTTAGTGTTATTGAAGAAATTCGGAGAGGCCCTCACGAAGGGGACCTTACGTGGTATTCACTCTTTCTCGAGCAATCGATAGATTCCTTCGAGATGATCACGAATTCTCTTATCAAGGCTCATGCCGGTGCCACGAAGGTACAAGCCCGAGAGGCTAACATATGCAGAATTATGCAAGGAAAGTCTGAATTGCTACGGAGTTCGTGACCAGATTCCAGAAAGGAAAGGATGTTGCTACCAATCATGCCAGAAAAATGGGCAACTGAGGCATTTACTAAAGGACTCAATCCGAGGAGATCCGACACTTCCCGTAAATTAAAAGAAAGTGTGCTCGAGTTCCAGGAAACAACATGGCGGATGTTCACAACCGGTATGAGCCGAAGATAAGAATTGAGGATGACCAGCTCGGTTTCCCGTCATCAACCAAGAGTCGGGACCAGGAAAAGAATAAGAAAAATGGAAGGATGATTGCAACGTAGACCGATGGTCTTCTAGAGGTCGGTTATTGCCATTTGAAAGGACCGAATGACGCTGTAGAGGTTCTCGGACGGCGGACATATTAGCTACCGATAGGAGAGCTGATCGCAGCGAAAATAACAGAACATTGTAGAATAAAGAGGTATCGGGCTCCTGAGACTCCACCTACCCCAAGCTATCCAAATACAACTTTAACGTCAGCGTGGTGGAACTAGTATCGACAATGAGAAATATTAAGAAAGCACGGTTCCGAGCCTAACGAGATATTACCTCAGTCAAAGGGATCCTAATCAATGGTGTGAGTACCATGGGACCAATGGCCACCGGGCTGGGGACTGCCGGCATCTGCGTGAAGAGGTGGTGATATTGCTGGTAAATGGCCATCTCATAGAATTCTTAAGTGACCGAGCTAAGAACAACTACATTCGCAACAGGGATAACACGGAACCCTCAAAAGCAGGAGAATATCTCCCTCGTTTGACGACCAACATTATTTTCTAGGGGGACGATATTAATGGTGTAACATTATCGGCAGCTAAAAAGACGAAGATAGTAGTGACCCATAGTAAGAGCCTCCAGGAAGTCACTGAGCATGACACCACCGTTACGAAGGAGGACGCAGATAGACTCCTACTACCACACGACGATGCCTTGGAATCTCTCTTAATGTTTTAGATTTTAAGATTAAACGTGCTTTGGTAGACCCAGGGAGTTCATCCAACATTATTCAATAGAGAGTGCTGGAATTAGCCGAGCGAACTGGAAGCATTATTCTTGCCAAAAATCACCTCACCAGTTTCAATTTGGCAAGCGTAACAACCCGAGGGGAAATCCTGCTGCCCACGGATGCCGAAGGGGTAATGAAGACACCCGTTTTCGAAGTAGTAGATGGCAATATGGGTTACAATATCATTCTTGGAAGACCATGGTTGCACGAGATGAAGGTTGTGCTATCAACATACCATCAACTTCATAAATTCCCAATGACGGAGAGAATTAAATAGATAAGAGGAGATCAACAAGCAGCAAGGAAGATGAACGCGATCTTAGTTTCAAGTAGCAAGGGGAAGGAGCATGCAACACAACAACTACAGGAACTGGCGCATGCTCCAGAGCCAAACGAAGTCAACAAGTGGGAGGATTCGTCGAAATCCTATCATGCACCAAGATATTTCTAGGTACCAGAAGAGACGGATGCAACCAAATCCACAACAGAAGAACTCGAGAAAGTCTCATTGTTTGAGAAATTCTTAGAGAACAAATTCCACTTGGGGACAAGACTGAACCCCGAGCGTAGCTCAAGATTTATAAAATTTCTTAAATTTAACGTTGACTGTTTTGTGTGGTTGCATGCGGATATGACTTGTATCTCGCCAGAAGTGGTCGTGCACAAACTAAGCCTGGATTCTAGCATCCCTCCGATAAGGCCAAAAATGCCATATTGCTGTGGTCAAAAACAAATTTATCAACGAAGAGGTAACCCGTTCGCTTAATATCGGTTCAACCCGGGAGGTAAATTATTCTGACTGGCTAGCTAACATAGTAGTAGTTCCAAAGAAGCAATTTTGCATGTGCGTATACTCTAAGGATCTGAATAGGGCATGCCCAAAAGATTCATTCTCATTGCCAAATATTGATCAAATGATTGATGTGACAGTCGGGTATGAGTTGATGAGTTTCCTGGATGCTTATTCGGGGTACAACAAAATCAAGATGAACCTAGAGGACCAGGAAATTTTTCTGTTCATGACGAACTTCGGCACATATTGCTATATTGTGATGCCTTTCAGGCTTAAGAACATTGGAGCCACTTATCAGAGGCTTGTAAACGAAATGTTTGAGAAACAAATAGGGAAAACCATGAAAGTTTACATAGATGATATGCTGGTTAAGTATCTAAATGCAGGTGATCATCTTAAACACATTCAATAGACCTTTGACATCCTAATGAAGCATAACATGAAGCTTAACCCCAAAAAGTGCTCATTTCGAGTCTGCTCCAGCAAGTTCTTGGGATTCCTGGTGTCACAAAGGGGGATCAAAGTCAATCCCGATAAAATTAAAGCCATCGAGGACATCCCTGACCAGCTATCAAACGTGAAAGAGGTTCAATGGTTGACAAGAAGACTGGCAACTTTAAGCAGATTCATTTCTCGGTCCTTAAAAAAATGTCATCACTTCTTTTGGCTTATCAAAATGAAAAAATAACTTCGAATGGACTCCGGAATGCCAGCAGGCTCTAAAGGATTTGAAAAGGTATTTATCGATCTCTCCGTTATTATCGAAACTGAAGGAAGGCAAACAGTCGTTGATTTACGTAGCGGTCTCGGAGGTACCAGTAAGTGCCGTTTTAGTCGGTGAGGACGAAGGAACGCAATCTCCTATCTATTATGTTAGTAAAATTTTAACAGGAGCGAAAACTCGCTACCCACATCTCGAGAAATTGGCCTTAGCTCTCGCAGTCGTCACTCAAAAGTTTAGGCCTTATTTCCAATGTCATCCGATAGACGTGGTGAAAACCTTTCCCCTGAGGAATATCCTTCATAAACCTGAACTTTCAGGTCGATTGGCCAAGTGGGCAGTCGAAATGAGTGAACTTGACAGAGAGTATAAACCTAGAATTGCGATTAAGCCACAGGTTATGGCTGACTTTGTAGCCTATTTTAGTCTAGGACTGCTGCCTTTGGCTACCAAAGAAGCGGTGATGGTTCCAGAATCGACATCCATAGTTTGGACCTTGTTCCCAGATAGAGATTCCAATATGAAAGGGTTCAGGCTCAGTGTAGTACTAATCACACCTTCGGGAGAAGCCCTAAGGCATGCCATAAGAATTGTTCCTCTGACTAATAATGAAGCCCAGTGTGAGGCTTTGATTGCAGGACTCGAGCTGGACTAGGGAGTGGACTCTGAGGTCATAGAAATCAAATATGATTCCCAAGTGATAGTAAATCAGTTCTACGGGATTTTCAAAGCCAAAGAGGAACGCATGCAACAATATGTAGTGAAAGTCCAGGCTCTGCTCGCACGGTTCATGGAATGGTCAATTATACACATCCCGAGGGAAGAAAACGCAGAAGTAGACACACTAGCCAATCTTGGATTGTCCACAGAAATGAAGGGACTGGACTCAGGTACGGTCGTGCGTATTATGCATTCGGTATTGGACGCAGATGCATTTTATGAAGTAAACGCGGCCAATTTGGTCTCGAACTGGAGGAATGAGATCATTATCTATCTCGAGCACGGAAAGCTACCGGAAGATCTCAAGGAATTCTAGGGCACTACGCATTAAAGTAGCCTGATACGGCTTCACGGGAGGTTAGTTATATAAAAAATCGTTTCAAGGCCTGTTGGCATATTTAGGAGCCTCCGAAGCTAATTACGTCATGAGAGAAGTCACGAAGAGATCTGCGGAAATCACTCGTGTGTGTACTCTTTGGTATTAAATCTAATTAAGGCGGGATACTATTGGCCCGGAATGGAGCAAGACGCTAAGGCTTATGTTTAGAAATGCAATAAGTGCCAATGCCACGCACCATTGGTACATCAATCGGTGGAGTTATTGCACTCGGTTGTCTCCCTAGCCATTCATGAAATAGGGGATGGACATGGTCGGTCCGTTGCCGCCGGCTTCCACTAAGGTAATATTTTTTTTATTTTAACTGGCTATTTTTTAACTTGGTTGAAGCAGGTCCTTACCAGAAAATCGACGAGTGCGAAATGGTAGATTTCCTATAGGTAAACATAATCTGCTACGGAATACCAAAAGAGATAGCCTGCGACAACAGACCACCATTTATAGAAGCAAAGGTGCATAGACTCAAATTATAAGGATGGAAAGCGAACTAGGAGGTGCATAGATTTCATTGAACAAATTTGTAATTAGACTGCGAGACCTACTGCTGCAAACAGTGCGTGGCTGGTGCTTGGGTGCTCTTTAGATGTATGTATTAATGTTGTTTGGAAATGGTAATATTCACATTTGTTACCCAAAAAATGGGACAAAAATCCTCGAAGATCTGAAAATCAAAGGAATCACATCATCGCCATACCACCCGAGCACAAACGGCCAAGAGGAATAGAAAAATAAAGTGATTATTCAAAATCTCAAAAAGAGATTGGAAACATCCAAAGGCAAATGGCCTGAAGATTTACCGAGAGTGTTATGGGCGTACCGACCACGGCGAAATCAAGCACGGGGAATACACCTTTTTCTCTCGTGTACGGTGCAGAAGCCATGATCCAGGTAGAAGTAGGAGAACCTACCATGATATATATTCAGGTGGACGAAGAAGCAAACAATGAAGTGTTATTTGTCAAATTGAAACTTCTCGACGAACGACAGGGAATTGGCGTATATAAGGTGGCGACCCAAAAACATAGAATGGAAAGATATTACAATTGAAGAGCCAATCTCTGTTATTTCAAAGTAGAAGACTTGGTTCTATGGAAAGTAACTCAAAACACTCGGGAGCTCAATGCAGGAAAGCTAGGTCCAACAGGGAAGGCCCCTACCGGGTTTCAGCTATCACCGAAAAAGGATCATATGAATTGGAAAATCAAGATAGAGTAAAGTTACCGAGAAACTAGAATGTGGAACACCTCAAAAGATAATATTGCTGATGAGCACCACCTATACTGAAAGTATGTGCTGCACTTTTTTTCCCTTCGTCCAATTTTTGTCCCAATTGGGTTTTTCTGATAAGGTTTTTAACGAGGCATAAATAAGAAGCATATTATGAAAGAAGCTTAGTCATTAGAAATACGAACTTTAAATAACAAGTCATGCAAGAAATGATCCACTACGGGACATTAAGATAGTCTTTTGCTCGATAGCAAAGTTCCTACCGGGAAACAAAGCTTGCTATCGGGCCAAAGGTTACCCAACCGTTCACGAGTGCAAGTCATTGGAGGTAGCTAGGTAATATTTATCTCTTTAGAAAAGTTTCCAAAGGGGAGCGAAGCTTGCTATCGAACAAAATGTTACCCAACCATTCATTAGTGAGATCGTCAAGGAGCAAGACTTCCAATGTTCAAATTCGCATACTTCGCATTCGAACACTTGGGGGGTGATATGAGAATACGACAACATGTCTACCACATAAACCAGGACCACAAAATTCGGGAACAAATTTGTATCATTGGAACCAGGGACTACGCGGCCAACCCCGTAGGAACAAGTTGTACAAGTTAGCCACAAGTAATGGCAATTTTTTTTAGCACAACAATTTTTATGTACTTTGAAAATAGAAGGAATAAAGTAAATTCCTTTGATTTTTATATTGTTTCTTGTCTGAATGATGAATTAATTCTATCATTTGAAAGTTAAACAAGTACTTCAAAGGCTAGTGTCGGAATGAACAGGAGACGTCCTCTTCAAGAGCACCGTAAACATAAGAGGGACCTCTCTTATGAAACCCTCACATTAAAGGGTTGATTCTGGAAGAACTTATGCCTGGAATTTAAATGTCAGCAGGGAAAGATGCACCCGAAACCTTGCATAACTCAACGAGAAAAACTTGCGCAATACGTAAACAAAAAAGTAATTCTACATAATGTGTGAAGTAAAAAACAAAGAGTAAAGAAAACAAGAAGCTAAACTACTGCATCCCCAGAATCCGGGGGAAGAGAAGCATTTGCGCCCCTAGGAGAAGTAGGTCGATCTGACGCCAGATCGAGGTATTGACCTTCATCATCATCATCTTCTTCAAATTATTCTTCGGTTCCTGAAATCTCATGACTAGAACCAGAAGATTCAGTCGCATCAGGTTGGACCGAGAGACCCCTCCGGGCAGTTGACTCCATCTCGCGGGCCTTGGCGATCTCGGCATCAAAGTCAGTGACACCCGCGTTGGCCTCTTCCAAAGTTTTTCTCCCCACGTTCTAAACGGAATATGGTTTTTCAACAATGAGGGAAGCCGCTCGGTGCTGAAGCTCTTCCTTAAGCTGGTAAACCTCGATCGAAAGGTTATTTCGCTCGGATCTAGAGACTTTAAGGCTAAAATCAAGGTAATAAATAGTGGATTATAAGCTTTATTTTGCTCCATGACCTTCTTATATCTCTCTTCCATTCGGGCATGCTTCTTCTCCGCGACAATAGTTTCTTTAGTTTTGGAGTTCAAGGCTGCCTCCAAATTATTTATTCTTTCAGTAGAGGCAGCCTCGCGATCAGCGATAGCAAGAACAATATTTTGGACCTTGAAAAACTTTGCCTTGGCCTCTTCAAATTGTACCCTTAATAGGGCGACCTCTTGGATGAGGTTCACCACCTCTTGCTCGCTTTGCTGGAACTGAGCCTCCAACTCAACGGCCTCGGCATCTTGTGATTCCAGTGCCGCGTAGCGAGCATCAATTTGATCTCTCTCAACCAACAATTGATCCCTCTCGGATGTGAGTTTTTCTTTATCAAGGATCAACCTCTGAAGGCCCTCATAAGCAAGGAAGTTAGCCTGCAAAGCAAAAGTTTAAATAAAAAATCATGTTGTAGCAAAGTTAGAAGAAACAACAGAAGGAGTAAATATCGTACCGATGTTGTGTTGTGCATGGCATCGTTTACCCCACACTTTCCCGAGAGAGACTGTATTTTATTCCTATATTTCTCTAAAGCAAGAGGCTTAAGGTAATTGCAAAGTTCCATTGGCCGGGACAATAGATGGCACCCGATAGAGACAGAGAGAAACGCTCCTCCTCTGAGAATCTTCAAAGGAGGGAGAATAATTATGCCCCAAATTCACATGGACTGGGGATTGGGGAGGAGGGACATCCTCTTCTCGGGTCTCTGCGGACGGTGGAGATGATGTAGCAGTTGTTGGTGGCGAAGTCAAGGTTGGCGAAGAAGGAGATGAAGCTGATGGCATTGTAGGTTGAGAAGCAGCTGCAGAAAAGCAGTGCTAGTTATTGTTTGCTCATCAACTGAAAACGGAAGAGACCTGACACCAAGCCTCACCCTACATGGAGCAAAAACTCAGACTCGTAAGCGAGAGTTGAAATCTTCCACTATATCACCCCCTCCCCCAGAGCGCCTGGACATTGTCCTCGGTTGGTGTAACTAGCTCAATAGATTGAGCATTATGTTGAGCTGATAAAGGTCACTGTCTTCTATGTAGTGAAGCCCCCTCATCACTGGCTCCTCCATCATCATCGATCATCACAGGTCTATAGCTTGTTAAGGTGCGACACTCTTCGCCTTTTTATTTTTACCCTCCATTATAGAGGAACGTCGCCTTTTTTGTTGCTTGTACTCTGATTAGGGACACCTAGAGGAAGCATTTGCAGCAGAAGAATGTATGATGACATACGTTCAGGTGAAGGCCTCCTGCAGCAACCTCGCCGCATCAGCAGGATCAACCAAAACGTCCTCCTCGGGGATGGTAACAGAGCCATTCGAAAGACCTGAATTCAACAATAAAAAAAGTTAGCTAGTTTTCCTATATGTAAGCTAAAAACAAGATAATTTCAACTTATCATGGTTGTTTTCATTCCACCCGTACTTAAGGGCCAGGTCTTTCCACCGCCGGGTCTCAGGCGTAGTGACATTCGAAATCTTCTGGAACCACTAGTCCAAGCCTTTAACCCTTGGTGGTGACCCCCGAATTGATGAAATAATGAAAAAAGAAGGATCAGTGATGGCATGGGACAACCTTTAACTAGAAGAAAGAATATACGTTGAACTTACGAGTACAAATCCATGGTTCAGGAAAGGATGGAGTTGTGGCCGGGATGACGTCCCTGGTGGCAACTACAACGAAACATTCCATCCGTCCACAGTCGTTGTCATCATCCATGCTTATGACCAAAGCATGGTGACCACGTTTGCTAAAGTTTATCACCCCCCACGAAAAATCTTGGGGGAATAAAGGTTCATCAGTCGAGCTAGGGAGAGATCTTGCCCTATCTCCTGGCATAAACGCTGAAGACAGGTTATCGTCCGTCATACAGAAGGGCTCACCTGTGCCAAGAAGACCTGGTAATGAAAACAAAACTCCAATATTACGGAGTCAAGTCCCCTACTCAATGAAAACGGGCTCAAAGTAAAGAGTACGTGTAAACATACGTAAAACCCTTCTTGGAGAAGGTTACTCGCTCCGCTTGATCAGGAACGATGATGTTCAAATCATAGCAATCACAATCTTCCTTCACAGCAGGGATGGACGGATGAAAGAAGGATATACACCAACAACCCATGTATGGGAGTTAGCAAAAGGGAACTTCTCTTCGAAGTCCTTAGGCGTAATGAGTTTTCTGGGAATAATGGTGCTCACTGTAGTTAGAGCTTCATCATCAGTTTTTTCTTTGTTCTTTAAAGAACTAGAGTTTTTAGAAGAGGAGTCTATAGTTAGCAGAAGAAAGTAAGTGTTTTTCTAAAGAAGGAGGTTAAAGGAAAAAGTGAGTTGAGTAAAAAGAGTTTGAGATAGTTCGAAAAATTATGAAGTGTAAAAGAAGAAGATTGAAGCATATAAGTAATGGAATAGGCGGCTAAAATCATGGCTATGATTACCTCGAGAACCGGCGAAAGTATAGCTGAATCGTGGGATGACGCGTGTTTAGGGTATTAAATATGGAGAGACATATGTCTAATCAAGAGTCAAAAACATTTCAAAGGGGGTCAGTAAATTTCCCGCCAAGAAAGGTATTTTCACCAACTCCCCGGTGGCACAAGGATGTGCCACCGAAAAAGCATGGGGACTATCTATATAGGGTAAAATATGTTCATATTAAAATATTCGCATAATAAAGCGACGCGTGGAGCCGGGACAGATGAAGAGCGAGGCGAATGGAAATCAAGTTCGAGGGCAGCTATCTCGGTTGACCCCGAAGGGAATGTTGCTCATAAGGACAAATAAATTCATGCATCCGATAGCATTCAATGAAGAATACTCTGCAGTAATAAATACATAGTTTGTTATAGAGAACATGGCATTCATAGCATACCGTTACACATTAATCAATGGCTCTTATAATTATCATTTAAGAGGTGCTTGATCCTAGGACCGTGTTCCCTAAATGTAGCTATAAATAGTCACTTCATCACTTATTGTAAGAGAGACGAATTATCAGACAAACTTATGTTACATACTATTCAAAAGCTCAATAACATTTTATTTCTTGCTTATTTAATATTGTTATTAATGTCTTCGGAAGCTCTGCTCCCGGAACCGAGCTATCTACTGTCTTATCTCGATTTCAACGTTAAGTCTTGCATTCTTATCTAAATTATTTATCATTTTGGGATCAAATCGATTCGCTTGTCTATAAACCACGTATAAATTCAACTATAATGTTTTACAGGTAAACAAATACATATATATTCTTTAAACATGGTTAATTGACACATAATTTCATTGATTTATTCGGAAAATAAATACCAAATACGAATAATTTTTTCTATTTAGTTTATGCCTCCCCTCCAGGACTGTACTTTTAACCCCTTATATTGAACATAAAGAAAGGTCTATTTTTTGTCTTCCCTTTCTTCCACTAACAGTATGAAATACTCTTTTTAAATTATTATAGTGGGATTATGATATCGGATCACTATTTTTATCAAGTTATTGGTTAATGTTAATCATATAAATTTAATTGTTATTATTTTTTAACTAATTTGATTGTGTAAATAACTTTTAATTACACCGACCCACATACGAAAATTAAATCCTTTACCAAATATCTTGAGGGGTAGGATAAATTACCACCTCCCATGTAATAGACTCAATAATTTGGACTGTACTATTCAACAATTAAGAAACAATGAGACGATTTTATTAGAACTGATAGCCACAATTGTCTGTTACATTCGATTGAACAAAAATGAAATTACAATTAAGAAGAAGACTGCAACTCCATTGATGAATTCAACCTGAAAATGAAGAATTAAGAAGTAAGAAGAGAGAAGAAGAATTAGAGAGATCGAGAGAGAAAAAAAGAATAGGAGGAAGATTACCAGTCCAAAACTGGAAATGAATTGGGCCAGCCCAATTCTGTTATAACAGCCCACTACTCTAACTGCTACTAAAATCAACACCCTTGATTAATTGCATCCTTGATCTCAGCCTTTATTTATCAATGTATCTCAACTATTGATCTATTTAGTGATTATTTCCTCTCATGCCACGTGTCCCATCTCATTAGCTCCTTTTTACCCTAAGTCTTCTCATTTCATCCTTCAGACTGCCTTTCCCAACCTTAACAATACCTCCTCGTTGAAATCGACCTTGTCCTCAAGGTCGGAATTGAGTTGCAAACGCCGGAAACTGGACTTTAATATAACCCCAATCCTCCCAAGTTGCTTCATCCTCGCTCAAATTAGTCCAATGGACTAACACTTTCACTGAAATAGTGTTTTGGAATTTCACCGATCGGCACTTCAAGATAGCCCATGGTTGCACAAGAACACAGCCGTGTTTATCACATACTGGAGGCTGATGACTGGGAAAAATTGAAGGTCCCACTCGACGCTTAAGCTGTGAGATGTGAAAGACCGGGTGAATCTGTGACCCGGTGGTAGATCTAGCTGGTAAGCTACTGACCCTATTTTTTTCAGTACTGCATAAGGCCCGTAGTATTTTGCACATAACTTCAAATTCTTCTGCACCACCATGGACGCTTGTCTATATGGTTGAAGCTTAAGGTAGACAAGGTCACCTTCCTTGAAAGATCTATCAATTCTATTTTGATTTGCATAGAACTTCATACGAGCTTGGGCCTGTACTAGATTTTCCTTAAGCTGTTGTAGCATTTGTTGTCTTTGGGCAATACAAGCTCCAACCTGAGAATTCGAGGAATGAGGGAGAGACCCCAATGGAATCTGAGGTGGGGGAAACCCATAAAGAGCCTGAAAAGGGGTAGTCTTCAATGAACTGTGGTGGTTCGTGTTATACCACCACTCAGCCAGTGGCAGCCAAGAAACCCACTGCTTAGGTTCAGAGAAAACCATAGATCGAAGATAGGATTCCAGGAAACGATTTAGTCTCTCTGTTTTCCCATCTGTTTGTGGATGATAGCCAGTGGACATTGTAAGTCTAGTGCCCAGGGTCTTGAATAACTGCTGCTAGAATTGGCTAGTAAAAATAGGGTCCCTGTCTGAAACTATGGTCTTTGGTAGACCATGAAGCTTATAAATCTCTTTTAAGAAAAGATTGGCCACATCCTTGGCTGTATAAGGGTGTTTCAAAGCTAGAAAATGGCCATATTTAGTTAATCGATCAATAATAACCAAAATGGAATTCTTCTGAGTAGAGGGTGGTAACCCCTCAATAAAATCCAAGGCTATGTCTTGCCAAGGAAACTCAGGAATAGGAAGTGGTTGCAACAGTCCAGGAGGGTGCACATGCTCAATCTTGACCCTTTGACAAGTGTCACATTCAGAGACCCACTTAATGATGTCAGCTTTCATATTAGGCCAATAGAAAATAGTTTGAACCCTTTTATAGGTTCCTTGCTGTCCAGAATGACCTCCCAGAGGAGATAAATGTAAGGCCTCAAAATTTTTGAATCTTAGATTAGCTTCTCTGCCCACAGAAATTCTTTCCTCAAACCTGATGACTCCTTGAGTTAGAGTATACATAGGTTTGACCCTAGGTGTAGTGATCAACTCAGCTATGAGTTGTGAAGCCATGGGATCATTCTCATAGCTCATCTCTATTTCCTTCATCCAAGTGGGTTCCACAGTAGAAATAGCACACAATTCAGAATCTTCCTCCTGTTTTCTAGAAAGTGCATCTGTTACTCGGTTTTTAGCTCTTTTTTTGTACTGTATCTCATAGTCTAACCCCAATAACTTGGTCAGACCCTTTTGATGTAGTGCAGTAGTGACTCTTTGCTCCAACAAGTATTTCAAACTATAATGGTCAGTCTTTATAATAAAATGACTTCCCTGTAAGTAATGCCTCCACCTGTCTAGAGCTGATAGAACAACCATGTACTCCTTCTCATAAGTAGATAATCCCATATGCCTAGGTGATAATGCCTTTCTAAAGAAAGCAATTGGTCTGCCTTCTTGCATTAAAACTGCACCCATTCCTTTATCGCAAGCATCAATTTCAATAATGAATGGCTTAGTAAAGTCTGCTAGTGTCAATACAGGAGCTGTAGTCATGGCTTCCTTAAGCTGAAAAAATGCATGTTCAGCCTCAGGGTTCCATTGAAATGCATTATTCCTCAGCAAGTTGGTCAATGGTTTGCTAATGACCCCATATGACCTAATAAACCTTCTGTAATACCCTGTCAATCCTAGGAACCCCCTCAATGCTTTAACAGAATTAGGAATAGGCCATTTGGACATAGCCTCAATCTTGGAAGGGTCAGTAAACACCCCTTCCCCAGTGATGATGTGACCCAAATAATCCACCTTAGATTTGCCAAAGGAGCATTTGGACAACTTAGCAAAAAGTTGTTCAGCCCTTAATATCTCCAGTACTTTTGTAAGATGAATAACATGTGATTTCATAGAAGGGCTGTAAATCAATATGTCATCAAAAAATACTAAAACAAACTTTCTCAAGTAGGGCTGAAACACATGGTTCATCAGATATTGAAAGGTGGCAGGGCATTGGTCAGCCCAAAAGGCATGACCCTAAACTCATAATGACCCAAATGGGTTCTAAATGCAGTTTTGTATATATCACCCTCTCCCATTCTGATTTGGTGATAGCCTGCCCTTAAGTCAATCTTAGAGTACACACTAGATCCACACAGCTCATCCATTAAGTCTTCTACCAAGGGAATGGGAAATTTATCCTTAATGGTCATGTTATTCAATTCTCTATAATCAATACAAAACCTCCAACTACCATCTTTCTTCTTGACCAATAACACATGAGAAGAGAAAGGTGAATGGCTAGGTTGAATTAGACCATTAAGTAGCATCTCACTAACTTGCTTTTCTATTTCATTTTTCTGAAAAAAAATTATACCTGTATGGCCTGATGCTGACTGGATTTGCATCTGATTTTAGGGGAATGTGATGGTCATGATTCCTTTTGGGAGGGAGAGAAGTAGGCTCAGCAAATACATCCTCAAATTGATGAAGAATGGTGCTGATTTCTGCAGGTATTTCCCCTTCCTTTTGCTCTTTTGTAGCTGATATAGTGAATAGGTGAGCCCAAACTATTTTTCCCTTCTTCAATAACTGTTTCACCCCATAGGCAGACATACTTTTCAGCTCACCTTGACTGTAGATCCCTTTTAATTCCACCCTTTCCCCTTTATGAGTCACTTCAACCTTGTACTCTATGAAATCTAAGAGTACAGGATTGTGTTTCTTCATCCAATCTCCCCCCAAAATCATTTCATTGCCTCCCAACCTGATCAATCTCACTGAATCTTCAAACACCACCCCTTGAATCTTCCATTTAAAGATTGGACAAGTGTAGTAGCTCATCACATGATTACCATTAGCCACAGTAACCCTCATAGGAGAAGTCTCTCTTATTGCACATCCCATTTTCTTGGCAGTCTCCATGTCAAGAAAACAGTGTGTACTCCCTGAATCTAACAAAATAGACATGCTATTCTTTTTAGACTCACCCCTTAGTTTAATGGTATTAGGAACCTCAGTCCCTGATAGTGCATTTAGGTAGATTGCCTCATCAACTATTTCTTCCTCCTGAATATAGGGTTCTGTCTCATCACCCCTTATTTCTCCTGCCTCCTCTATTTCCTGATCAGTTGTCGCAGAGATAGCATTCAACTGTCTATGTTTACATTAATGCGCAGGATGATATTTCTCCCCACACTTGTAACATAGCCCTTGGTCTCTTCTCATCTCAAATAGCTTGTTTCTTTGGTTGCCCACTGCACTATTGGTTACTCTGGTAGTCTGATTAGAGTAACTTTGAGTTGAATTCCTACTTCTTTGTGCTCTTTCCTTCTTATTCAAAGAATCAATTAAATTCTCCTGATGTCTAGCCTTCTCTACCGCCTTACTAAATGAATATGGCTCTAACATCTTAACAGGATGTCTAATTTCTTCTTTGAGTCCCTCAGTGAAGACTTCTAAGAAAAAATCCTTTGGTATAGTTGGATTTCTAATTAATACCCACGCCTTCAAGTCTTCAAATTGCTCCAAATATTCATAAATAGTTCCCTTTTGTTCTATGTTTTTAAATTCCCCAATAAGATTCAATTTACTATTAGTTGCTCCTTCAAATCTGTTACAAATTTCTGTTGTAAAATCTGTCCATCTAAATGTGCCTTTGCTAATATGATAGGAAAGGAACCAAGATTCTGCCTTACCATTAAGGTGAAGAATAGCTTCCTCCAATTTTTGGTGAGGATCAGTTATGCGATTGTACTGAAAGTACCTCTCGCACTTCCGCAACCAAGCACAAGGATCTACTCCCTCAAAGTATGGAATTTCCCATTTGGAGTGGGAAAAATTCCCTTGAGGTTGATCCCCAGAATTTTCAACACCCTCACCAGCTCGCACACGACTTCCTGACCCTATAATCTGCATTCCCTCAGCTGGTGCACTACCCAAAATTCCTCCTTGTGGTGCGATCATCTTCTCCAGCAACTTGTCAATTTTTGTACCCAGTGCATCAATCCTCGAGTCATTAGCGTCATATAACTCTGTAATTGAGTTTCTAATTTCTTAACTAATTCATCTGTAGCCTTAGATCTAGTTTCAGCTCCTGTCATTGTAATTTGGCTAAGAAAGTGCTCTGATGCCAATTGTAATAGACTCAATAATTTGGACTGTACTATTCAACAATTAAGAAACAATGCGACGATTTTATTAGAACTGATAGCCACAATTGTCTGTTACATTCGATTGAACAAAAATGAAATTACAATTAAGAAGAAGACTGCAACTCCATTGATGAATTCAACCTGAAAATGAAGAATTAAGAAGTAAGAAGAGAGAAGAAGAATTAGAGAGATCGAGAGAGAAAAGAAGAATGGGAGGAAGATTACCAGTCCAAAACTGGAAATGAATTGGGCCAACCCAATTCTGTAGTAACAGCCCACTACTCTAACTGCTACTAAAATCTACACCCTTGATTAATTGCATCCTTGATCTCAGCCCTTTATTTATCAATGTATCTCAACCATTGATCTATTTACTGATTATTTCCTCTCATGCCATGTGTCCCATCTCATTAGCTCCTTTTTACCCTAAGTCTTCTCATTTCATCCTTCAGACCGCCTTTCCCAACCTTAACACCCTACCCCTCCCTC
>ML286500.1:6057-18523 GCA_005239495.1 Nicotiana undulata | reverse complement strand
CACGACGCCCCCAAAAAAAATAAGGAGTAAATGGATTCTTGCTTTCTTTACGATTGCCTATTCCAGATCAATATAATGATACTATATCTCTAAGAAATTGCAACGAAGGTAGTCAAAGAGACTTCTTCTGAAGGAGTTTCGCCAGCTTTTTCTTCAACATGACATAGTAGTTTTTATAAGTTTAACTTATAATAATGCTTTAGTCACAAATAAGTTTGAAAATTCAAAAATATATTAATAGTAATGAAAATTTGTACCCTATAATTATATTACGTAAAAGTCAACTTCATCTAATGTTTTATGGCAATTAGTAACCAGGAAAATAAGGAAATTCACATTGTAGTGGCTCAAGTTGTAGATTGTATCACATCTAAAGAAGTCTGGCAATGGAATAATCCTAACACACATGAAAGACTTTGTGTAACACCTCATACTTTAGACGGAATCTCACATCGGTATAAAAGTTAACAAGCTTTAAATCCTAGTGTCGTATTTTAAACCCAAAAGGGCATAAACCCTAAGTAAACAATATCACTAGTGGGCGGGACCGTTACACTTTGGCTACACAAGCATCTATTGGCTATTATAGTAAAGAGATCATTCGGGTGCCCGAGTTAAAGATGGGGTTTACACCAAAGGTTGATTCCTACGCACTAATTCTATAAGTCAATTGCTTTAGACCAAAGTTTAGGATTCGGTTTTCCTTCGGGACCAGTTTTGTTGCATCACAAATAGTATGTATTGGAATCATTATATTCATATTCTAAATTGTTCAGATTCTCCAAAAATATCGTAGGGTGCGTGTCGGATTCATCAAAAGTAATATATTTTTAGTAGATCCGACAGGAGCGCAACAATATTTAGGGAGTCTGCACAACATAATTCAAAATTGTATTTATTGTGTTCCTTTAACTTGTTTATTTAATTAAAATGTAAATACACTAATTCTAGAGTTATAATACTCCACGAACTCTCAGTTCAAGTTTTGAGTTTATTATTAGTGGGTATTGGTTATTTGTATTTAGAATGTCCAGCTTCCTCACATCTTTTAATTATTAATGCTCTTGACGAACATGGTTTGTAAGAAACATGTCAGCAATTTAAGCTGAAGAAAACTGCAAGGACAAACTTCTAGCTACGATTTCATTTCCCTGCCTTAAGAAAAAATCTTCTTCAAGCCAATTTACTACAACATTGACTTCCGTTGGACCCCCAATGAAAGCTATGTTGGGTTTACGCTTCTTAGCTTAAAAGATGGTGAATGGTAAATGGAGAGATAAATAAAATTTTAATTTTTCCTCCTTGACAAAATGACATTGTCCCATATTTGAGGAGGAAAAGACTTTTGATGGGTATATATACAATATTTGCACTTTTTCTAGCTCTTAAAGACTTGAGAAGAAGGCAAGTATCGCGCCATCGTCGTCGTCACTCGGCTTAGCTTCAGATTTGCTCAAATGATCGATTGACCGTTTTTGTAACTGAAAATTAATTTTCCTCCGTGTTTTGAATTCCCTTTTTATTTTGCGTAAATAACCATTTACGTAATGCCCGTTTTACGTGAACAGTCATGAGACCTTTTGAAGAGTTGTAGCTCCCTTCCGAAGAGTTGCACCTCTTCATTTAAACTCAACATGTTGGTTATAAATAGCAGACCATTCCCTCAGATTGTCCGTACGCGAATTCTGATTTCTCCTTCTTCTTTCTGCATTGTTTTAACAGAAAAGAAAGCAGTAAGTGTGATTTACTACTGTTCTTTGTGTTCATGGTCACTGGGGTTTGAAGTACCGCTACACCATTGAGGGTAATCCGTTCTATCATGGGAAGAAATAATCTTAAACCCCGGGTAGTAGGAGGGGATTAAGTTCCTTAAGGAAACACTGTGAATTCAGTGGGCGTGGAATAGTTCTGTTCTTTTATTGCATCTTTAATTTCTGAATATATTTTTGAATATAGTATACTAACAAGCTTAAGGAACTTAATATTTTTTTTGTATTCATCTTTTATTCGGGTTGTGGGAGACTAAATCCTAGTGATTTCTGCTCTCAGTTTGGAGACTAAAATATTTGGATTTTCTACTCTTTGGTTGACATTACGAGATTAAAATCTTACTGTTTTTCTACTCATTCTGTATTTGGTTTGAGGAAATAAAATCTTCACCGTCGTATTTAATCAGTTTTTGTTAAAGTTATTCGATTTGAAGATTTTAAATACTTCACTGTTAATTAATTTTGTTTCTGTTTTGTTGTTAGCATAAATGACAGAAATAGTAACCCTCGTGGTTGGCTCTACGAGCAATGTTGCTACTTCTTATCGTTCTGTGTCACCACCGGCTCCGGCGGAAAAGCCGAAAACCTTTCCAAGATTGATTTCAAACGTTGGCAATAAAAGATGTTCTTTTATTTGACTACTTTGAGTCTACAGAAGTTCATCAAAGAGGACGTTCTGGTTCTGCTGGAATCAACTCCGGATAATGAACGTTTCATTGTGACTGAGGCTTGGAAGCACTCAGATTTTTGGTGCAAGAATTACATTATTAGCGGAATGAAGGATGATCTTTACAACGTCTATAGTAATGCGAAAACGTCTAAAGAACTATGGATGCGTTGGAAAAGAAGTATAAAACCGAGGATGCTGGTTTGAAGAAGTTTATTGCAGCCAAGTTTTTGGACTATAAGATGGTAGACAACAAGCATGTCTTTACCCAAGTTCAAGAGCTGCAAGTTATAATTCATGATCTCTTGCTGAAGGTATAATCTGAATTAATGCTTTTGTTGAAAGTATTAATTTTGTAACTAATTATGAATTTTTCATTGAAGGTTTGGTCATCAATGAGGCATTTCAAGTTGCAGCGATGATTGAAATATTGCCTCCTTTATGGACGGACTTTAAGAACTACTTGAAACACAAGCACATGGAGATAAAACTCGAAGATCTCATCGTTCGATTGAGGATCGATGAGGACAATAAAGCTACAAAAAAAGAAGACACATGGGAATTAAATAATTATGGGAGAAAATAATGTTCAAACTGCTCCAACTAATTCGAAGAAGCGGAAGAAGTCTTTTGGACCAAGCAATTATCCCAGCAAGAATAAATTCAAGGGAAACTGCCACAACTATGGAAAGGTTGGACACCAAGTTGCAGATTGTCGTGCTCCAAAGAAAGAGAAGAAAAGGGGTCACGCAAATATGGGTGAAACAAATGATGATATTGATGATTTGTGCGTTATGTTGTCTGAATGCAACTTAGTGGGAAATCCTAAGGAGTTGTGGATTGATTTTGGTTCCACCCACCATGTTTGCGATGTTAAAGAAGCATTTGCTTCATATGCTCCGTTGGACTCGACGAGACCATTTTTATGGGAAATTCTACGGACAAAATTGAAGGTTATGGAAAGATATTCCTGAAGATGACCTATGGCAAGGTGGTGACTCTGAACAACGTTTGTCATGTTCCTGAAATACGGAAGAACTTAGTTTTTATTTCACTTCTCGTCAAGAACGAGTTTAAGTATGTTTTTATTTTAGATAAAGTTGTAATAAGTAAGAACGATATGTACTTAGGAAAAGGTTACCTTACTGAGGGCCTTTTTAAGCTGAATGCGATAAATCAAAATGACAAATATATGTGGAATCTAAGTATGCTAAACATCCTTATAAGTCAGTTGAAAGGAATTCAAATCCTTTAGACTTAATTCACACAGATATTTGCGACGTGAAGTCAATACCATCTCGCGGTGGAAAGAAGTATTTCATAACTTTTATTTACGACAGTACTCGATATTGCTATGTTTACTTACTTTGTAGTAAAGATGAAGCAATAGATGCATTCAAGCAATACAAAAATAAAGTTTAAACGCAACTTAACAAGAAATCAAAATGATAAGAAGTGGTAGGGGTGGTGAATACGAATCTTTTTTTGAAGAGATATGTTTAGAATATGAAATTATTCATCAAATAACGACCCCTTACACTCCCCAATCCAATGGGATTGCGGAAAGAAAGAATTATTTATTAAAGGAAATGATGAACGCAATGTTGATAAGTTCTTGTTTGACACAGAACTTGTGGGGGGAAGCCATTCTTACTGCTACCCGGATACTAAATCGAGTACCCCATAGAAAAACGCAATCCATTCCATATGAAAAATGGAAAGGAAGGAAGCCCAACTTGAATTATTTTAAAGTGTGGAGGTGTTTGGCAAAAGTGTAAGTTCCTAAACCCAAAAGGGTAAAAGTAGGACCGAAAACCATTGATTATGTTTTCATAGGATATGCGACCAAAAGTAAAGCATATCGATTTCTGGTTCATAAATCAGAAAATCCCGACATTCATAATAATACAGTTATAGAATCAGATAATGGTGAGTTCTTCGAAAAGATATATATCTGTATAAAAAAGGAATGGGAGACGATTGGTGAAGGATCTAAACGACCTTGGAAAAAAACAAAAAAAAGTACATTTAATCAGGAGGATCCAAGACATAGTAAACATCAAAGAACGTCTACTTTATTTGGACCGGATTTTGTGACTTTCTTATTGAAAAATGAGCGTCGAACATTTAAAGTAGCTTTGTCTTCTTTGGAATCATTATTTTGGAAAGAGGTAGTCAATAGTGGAATAGAATTCATATTGAACAACCATACATGGGAATTGATTGATCTTCCTCCTAAAAATAAACTGTTGGACAAATTTTAAAAGGAAAATGAAAGATGATGGTACAATTGACAATTATAAGGCAAGACTTGTGGTCAAAGGATATAGACAACGAGAAAGTCTTGACTATTTTGATGCGTACTCTCCAGTTACAATAATTACGTCCATACGAAACGTTAGTAAGATTAGCTGCGGTATATGGTCTTGAAATTCATCAAATGGACGTTAAAACGGCCTTTTTAAATGGAGATTTGGAGGAAAAAATTTACATGGAACAACCTGAATAGTTTGTGGTTCCAAGTAAAGAAAACAAGGTATGTAGACTTGTTAAGTCGCTTTACGGACTAAAACAAGCACCCCAAACAATGGCATGCGAAATTTGACCAACCAATGTTGTCAAATGGTTTCAAGATAAATGAATGCAATAAATGTGTACATTAAAAATGTTACAAATTACATAGTCATTGTTTGCTTATATGTGAATGATATGCAGATAATGAGTATGACATTGCCAACATAAATGCGACTAAGCGTATTCTAACTAGCAAATTTGATATGAAAGACTTGGGAGTTGACGATTTAATTCTCAGTCTTAAAATCCATAAGACTCCTCAAGGTCTTGCATTGTCGCAATCTCATTACATTAAAACAATACTTGAAAAATTCATATACTTACATTTTAAAGTTGCAAAGACTCCAATTGACATGAATATTGCACTTGCGAAGAGCAAAGACCAAAGCATATCTCAATTGGATTATGCTCGTGTGCTTGGATGTTTAATATATACCATGAATTGTACCGATCAGATATAGCTTGTGCTATAAGTAAATTGAGTCGATACACGAGTAATCCAGGTCAAGCTCATTGGATGGGGATGAAACGAGTTTTGGGATATTTAAAACATACCCAAGACTTTACTTTGCACTACAGTAATTATCATGCGGTGATTGATGCAAATTGGATCATCGGTTCAACTGATTCAAAGTTCACAAGTGGATATGTATTCACTATTGGTGGAGGAGCGGTATTTTGGAAGTCATCCAAACAAACGTATATTGCCCGCTCTACAATGGAGGCGGAATTTATATCCTTAGATAAAGCCGGTGAAGAAGCTGAATGGCTTCGGAATTTCTCGGAAGATATTCCATTTTGGCCCAAATCGTTGGCACCAATATGCATACATTGCGATAATCAAGAAGCAATTGGAAGGGCTAGGAGCGTTATGTATAATGGTAAATCTCTTCATATACGACTCTCTAAGGGGGATCACCACAATTGACTCTGTAATGTCAAGCGACAATGTGTCAGATCCTCTTACAAAAGGCCTAACTAGAGAAGTAGTTGAAAGATCATCGAGAGGAATGGGAATATGGTCGAGGACAAGTCATTGTGGCGGTAAATATACCTAGAAGACTGGAGATCCCAAGATCTAGGTTCAAGAAGATCAAACAAAGTCATTAATGACGGTTCAACATTGTCAACTAAAAATTTTGGTCCATTCTCGTGATGAGACAATGTTCAGTACCAAGGATAAAGCAATAAGGCTTTAATATGGTTTCTAAATTTGATACGGGGTATATCAGATGACACGTTTAAGAATCACCTATGTAAGTGTGAAGTGTTAGCCACTTCAAGGAGAATTTTGCAAGGCCAATTCTCTACGCACTTATGCAACCAGGCGGTTTTCCTGGTTGTAACGAACACAACAATGAGAACCAAAGACGGTTAATGGTTGATTATGTGACTTATGGTTGTCTAGGTATACACCGAAGTTCGACAGTTCAAAGATATCAAATCTACCGATTGATCGAGTATATCCGACATAAGTTCACTACGGAAAGTTCAAAGGGAAACCTACTTATCCATATGTGATTAATCCTTGCTTGTAAATCACACAGGTTTTCATGCATATTTCCGTGATATAGCCATTCTTCATTCATGTGGGGATTGTTGGGTTTAAGATTTTTAGAGCTTAAAAGAGGGTGAATGGGAAATGGAAGGAAAAATGAAATTTTGATTTTCCCTCCTTGACAAAGGGATATTGTTCCGTATTGGAGGAGGAAAAGACTTTTGATGGGTATATATTCAATTTCACTTCTTCTAGCTCTTAAAGAGTTGAGAAGAAGGCAAGCCTCGCGCCGTCGTCGTCGTCGCTCGCTCGGCTCGGCTTCAGATTTAGATTTGGTCAAATGATCGATTGATTGATTAATTTTTTGGACCAAATTTATTTGTTAATTTTAAAGATTAACGTAATAATCCAAATTATCCATTTTTGTAACGGAAAATTAATTTTCCTCCGCGTTTTGAATTCCCATTTTATTTTGCATAAATAGTCATTTACGTAATGGACGTTTTACATGAACAGTTATGACAGACCTTCTGAAGAGGTACACCTCCCTTATGAAGAGTTTCACCTCTTCATTTAAACCCAACCCTTTGCTATAAATAGCAGACCATTCCCTCATATTTTTCTTACGAAAATTCTGATTTCTCCTTCTTCTTTCTGAATTGTTTTAATATAAAAGAAAGCAATTAGTGTGATTTACTACTGTTGTGTTGCGTTCGTGGTCACTGGGATTTGAAGTACCGCTACACCAATAAGGGTAATCCGTTCTATCCTGGGACGAAATAATCCTAAACCTAGGGTACTAGGCGGGGATTAAGTTTCTTAAGAAAACACTGTGAATTCAGTGGGCTCGGAATAATTTTGTTCTTCTGCATTTCTACTTTTATTTCATCTTTTATTTTTGAATATATTTTTTGATACAGTATACTAACAAGTTATTTTTTACCCTACAAAATAAGTAACAATTAAATTTATAAGCAGTTTAAAAGTTATGTGATTTAATTCAATAGGAATGATCTAAGAACAACAAGTAATTAAGTTAAAGATAGAATAAAAGATAAAACCAATTGTAATGCGAAGATCAAGTTTTGAACAGTAAAATTCGACCTCGACCACATCCTCGATATGAGTTCGGCTGCGCACAGAGAAGAGAACAAATGAAGAACACTTTGAATAATAGCTAGATGAAAAAAAAATTATTGCTTTGATTGTCGTGTCACAATGTTTCACAATAAAAGAAACCTTCCCCTTTATATATTAGGGGAATTTTAGTCCTAGTACAAGTGTAAGTAAGGTAAAAATCCGTAACGACCTAATCGGTCGTTCCAAGAGTTTAGCCCATTTTCCCCATTTCTGCTTCAGTCTTGTGTGCTACAGCTCTTTTATGTTGTGTTAGGTTGATTGGTTCGGGTTCAGAGTGGTTGTGGAGAGAAATGAGACACTTAGTCCCTTATTGGAAGCTTTGTGTTGGAAAAGTCAACCGGGAGTTGACTTATAGGTAAACGACCTCAAAATATGGATTTTACGGCTCAGATATCTTCGTTAGGTGATTTGGGACTTAGGAGTGTGTTCGGAATGTGGTTTTGATGCCTGGAGTAGAATTAGGCTTGAATTGGCGAAATTGAGTTTTTGGCGATTTTCGGTCGGCAGTGGAAAATTGGCTATCGAGGTAGGAATGGGATTCCAGAAGTGGGAGCAGGTCCATAGTGCCACTTTGGATGTATGTGCAAATTTTCAGGTCATTCGGACGAGGTTTGGTTAGTTTCGGCATCGTTGGCGAATTTTGAAAGTTATAGAAATCCTTAGGCTTAAATAATGAGTTGATTTGGTGTTTTGATATTTTTTCGGGTGTTATGAGGGTTCGAATAAGTTTGGGTGATCTTATATGACTTGCGGGTATCATTGGTTGGGGCCCCGAGGGGCTCGGGATGATTTTGGATGGTCATCGGGAGGTTTAAACTTGGAAAATGCAGCAAAAGATGCTGCTGGTGCAAAACTTCTGGTGTGGCCGCACTTGCGGATGGGGAGCGGCATGTGCGATGGCCGCAGGTGCGGATTTTGGCTAGGCTGGAGGAAATCGCAGGTGCGAGATTCTGGCCGCACCTGCGAAGCCGCAGGTGCGCAGGGTGAGCCGCAGGTGCGAGTTTTGGACTTTAAGTGGGTTTTCGTAGGTGCGAAGAAAGGACCAGGTGGGGTTTTACCTGGGTTGAAGGTATAAATATCCAGCGTTCGCGAATTTGGGTTATTTTACCAATATTTTCATCCGTATTTGAGCTTGAGAAAATGTTTTGAAGAGGAAAATCATGAGAACTTCGTGGAGGTAAGATTTTTGGACCAAAAACTCATTTCTATGGTGTTATTTGTCTGATTAAGGGTGAAATTTATGGAAGAATTAATGACTAAATTAGGGGTTAGGACTTGAAAACTCGAGACTTTAAATTGAGGAATTGAGGGGTCATTTGTGGTTGGATTTTGAGGCATTTCATATGGGTAGACTCGTGGAAGGATAAGGATTCTAGTTTTTTGATTTTTATTGAATTCCGAGACTGGTCCCGGGGGGTCGGTTTTGGCCAATTTCGAGAATTTTGCTTAATTTTGATAAATTTTGAATGGATTTCGTCTCCTTAGCATATATTGATGGTATAAATCTGATTTTGGCTATATTTGGAGCAATCGCAGGCCGATTCGAGGGGCGAGAGCATCGCAGATTAGTATTCGGGCCGGTTTGAGGTAAGTAATGATTGTAAATCTTGTCATGAGGGTATGAAACCCCGAACTTACTATTTTCTCACTATTTTGGGTATGACGCACATGCTGGATGAAAAGTGTGCGGCGTGCACTGATAGGGGATTTGTACTTGGTCCTTCCCGTGGAAATCATAGACTTGCGTAATTTCTTTAAATCATATGATAAATTGTGTTTTCAGACTATTACTATATTTGGGTTGAACGCCATGTTTGGGGCCTTGTGTCGATCTGTTTAGACCCCTTGGGGGCTATTTTTTATATTCCTCACTGTATTGATTCATGATTTACACTCAGTCACATCATGTTTTGTTATTTTTGAAAGTCAAACTTGTTACACTAATTCTGTGATATAAAATACTATTTTGGGTCGAATACCCCGTTTGTTGATAGCCCGAGTGGCATTTTGAGAGTTTCTAACTGAGTGAGGCCGCGGGCCAATGTTGTGAGGATATTGTGGGATAGGGTTGCACGACGCAGCATGAACTTTGTTATGATACGTGAGAGGCCGAGAGCTGAGTGATTTATGCCACGAGATGGATTGATATTAGCACTTGGGCTTTAGGAGCCCCTCCGGAGTCTGTACACCCCTAGTGAGCGCAGGTACCTACTGAGTGCGAGTGTCAAGTGCAGAGTGACGAGTGATTTGGAGGCAGGAGTGGCTGTGAGGTTGCCCGAGGGGCTAATTATGAGTGATTGTGAGGCATGCTGAGGGACTGATTCTGAGTGATGTTATGCCCGAGGGGCGGTTTATTATTCATATTTTTGCCCGAGTGGCTACTTATGATTCATATCAATTTTTTTACACTAAACTTCTTGGACATTTTATTGAAATTGTTGGAAATTATATTTTTCAAAGGATTTTTACTGAAATCGGCTTTTTAAGCGTGATGATTTAACGTATACACTGTTGAAAAGAAAGACTGTGCTTATTGTGATTTAATGACTTGGTTTTTATGTGTTTCTTACTGCTCAGACCTTATTTACTTTCATTACTACTGAGTTGGCGTACTCACATTACTCCCTGCACCTTGTGTGCAGATCCAGGTGCTAGGGCAGAGTGAGCCGTCTGTCTGTTCCAATGACTTCTCCGAGATTTGTGAGGTAGCTGCACGCGTCCGCAGCCCTGCTTCCTCCTGCTTAGTATTATAGAGTTTATTTTTCCTAGACTTGTATATTTTCTTTAGATGCTCATGACCAGTGACTCCGGGATCTTGGGGTTGTACTTAACATTCAGTGTAGCTTTATTTGTTTTGAAAATAATTAAACGAAACCTTTATGGATTATCATTTAGTAATGATATAAATGAAAGATTCTTTACATTTTGAGTGTTAATTTTGCTGACCTAGTTCCATGATAGGCGCCATCACGACTAGTTAGATTTGGGGTCGTGACAAAATCTCCCTTTTTAGGTAAATGTCGATCCGCAATTGATGTCGGATTCACGCCGTAATATCCAGTTGAGGGCGAATATTACGGCTCCTTACTCAACATGCATAACCGTTCTCCATGTTTCCCGTGGTCCAGAAAACTTACTTGGTTTGGGTCTGTCATTGTCGCTTGTAGTCGTGGCGAGCCGTGCTTCGTTGTTTCCTCATCAGGGAATCGGGAAAAACCTTGCCCCGATTTTACCCGTATACAGTTATAAAGAATTACACTAAATATTTTTAAAATTTACATTTTGTTCCACCTCCCAAACAGGGGCGACTCTTCCCTAAAGCAGGTAAAATAATTGCTTTAGGCCCCAGATTTGTGGGAGCTCCATTTTTTTCTACACCTAATAGGCTAAATATAAGTTTAATAAAAGTTAAGTGAAGTGAAAAAGTTCGATTTTTTACTTTAATAAATATAGAGAAGAAGGATTTACAATTGCTATGATTTCTACTAAGGAACTTGCATTTGAAATGAGTATCGAACCCGAATTTCATAAGAAACGTGTGATATATAGGAAGAAACAATCTAATGAGAATATTGAAAAAAAAAAACATTGCCTTAATCTTGATTGTTCCTTAAAGCATAATAAGCAATCCGATATTGATGGTTTACATTTATAATCTGAATTGAAAGTGTTAAGAAAAATAGTATAATTACAATATAACAGTTTATTTAGTACAATCAATCAACTAAGAAGATTTTAATCTTTTACAAATGTCTATATTGCTAATAGACTAATTTTAATAACTCCTGTTGCCATTTCTTCAGCGGAAAGAAATTTTTCAAAATTAAAATTGATAAATTTTTACTTAAGATCAATAATGTCTCATGAGAGACTAAATGGATTAGCTATATTGTCATTTGAGAAAAAGACTTATAGGAGAAATTGATTAAAAGAACATTATTAATAACTTTGCATCTAAAAAAGCTTAAAAAATTAGACATTAAATATTAAAAAAAATTAAAGCCACTCATAAAATTTGGCTTTAGACCACAAAATTTGTCGGGCCACCCTTGCTCCCAAATTTCCTTCCCTATGCAGGACCACTGCGCGCAGTCTTCTTTCTTTTGTTCAAACTTAGTCGACATCGGCTATATTCGATAAAAAACTCCTTTTTACTCTTCTCAACTGCGTGTATAAAATTAGAGAATATACATCAATACTTCTTTTGTTTAGTGAAAAAAGTACCTAATTGGTTTGACTTGGTTAAGGGCAATGCAATTAATTTCATTTTAATTAGTCCCTCACTTTTCAATCTTTACTTGGTCTTGAGTGCCTTTAATTAACCTTAATCTTTTTATATATAATCAAGAAATGCATTCTGTAACTCTCAAACGGTCTGTGCAACTATAATATTTTTTAAAAAGGCTATATTTTTTAACACAGAAGTTGTATAAGTACAGCTATCACCAAAATAGGCAAACATCAAGTACTACTGACTGTTTCCTGAATCTGAGTGAAAGTAACTAACCTTTTTTTAAAACTAATGTATTAGTCTTGTATGATAATTGGGGCAGTTTGTGGAGAATTAAAAGAAGAAATGGTATATGAGGGCCATAATTGTATTATTTATTGATATTCCGTAATTTTTTTCCCACAAGAATACTTTATTCTTTTATGTACCCTTTATTTAAGAGAAGAGGTCAATAATTGTTACATTAATATCCATGGAAAATTGAGAGAAAAGGAGAGACATACACAGGGAGCAAAATTACGTAGCAGATAACTTAGCCAATTATGGGGCACACATGCAAACTAGAAGCAGCTTGGAACTTTTTGACG
>ML286499.1:0-21101 GCA_005239495.1 Nicotiana undulata | reverse complement strand
GAATTTGAAAGAATAAAATTTTCCAGAAGTTGGGCGTTATGCGACGCACTATGCGATCGCATAACGGGTATGCGGACCGCATAATGGTCGCATACCTGGGCAGGCCACTACCCAATTGGAGGACAACTATGCGGTCCATTATGCGATCACATTTCGGTTCTCGGACCGTATAGTTGTCGCATTCTTGCCCTTTGATTTTTGGGAGGGAGGTTATGCGATGCACTATGCGATCCCATAACGTGTATGCAGACCGCATAGTGGTCGCATACCTATACAATGTGTTTTAATTTTGGCCCACCTGGAGGGCTATTCTGCGGTCGTCTCTGCGGACCGCATGTCAGGAATGCGATCGCATTCCTGACCGCATTCCGGTGTCGGGCTCCTAATTTTTCTAATTTTAAAACCCGACCCCAAGTTCATTAAAACACCCCACCCCTTCATTTTTATAAGTTTTTGGCACAAAATAGAGAGAAGGAAAGGGGAGTTCTTGAGAGAGAAAGTGGTTCTTCCATCAAGTTAATTTTCAAAGTCCCTCAGGCCTGATAATTCGAGTAATCTTCTTCTTCCTCATTCTAGTAGGTAAGGGTTCCCAACTCTTTTTCCCCTAATTTTCTGATTTTAAACAAAGGGAGGATTTGCATGGATTGTTTCTTGAAAATATTAACTAAGACCTTGCATGCATGTTTAATAATGGTGTTAATTTAGTAAGAGGGAGTGGTTTGGGGTAAATTTCACAAAGACGGGGTTGGTAGTCTAATGGGGTCACATAGTGTTTGGCAGAATGTTTAAGAGAGTCCGAATTGCATGCATGACTTCAAATTCTTAGTTGAATACGTTTATTTGTGAACTAGATTGACGGTACTAGTCGGTTCGGTGATTTGTGAGTAAAACTTAAAAAGGGGATTTCGACTCCAGGTATGCATGGCTAACTTTAATCCTTGTAAAATCCCTCTTGTTGTGGTAAGCATATGGTGTGTGTACTTATATGGAAATATGTGAATGGACTGTCTAGTTGATTACTACCCCGCTGTGTTAGATGAGTTTTTGAATTGTGACTTGGCATGCCCACTTTACTATGTGCAAAGATGGTAATTGTTTAAAGTTATTGATATGAAGCATTGTAAATAAGTTGAACGGTTATGGCAACACCTTGTGCATAAACTGCTGCTTGATGAAAGTTTGGGGGTGCTTTGAGCCCAAGTAAATGAATTGATAAATGTGAATTTGTGATACTTGAAAGGAAGGACCATGTGATGAAATTTTTTGATATTGTTGTTGAATTGTGATCCTTGAAAGGAAAGCCCTTGTGATGAAATTGTTTGTGTTGTTGTTATGAAATATGAATTGTCAGGCAGGGTCGGGTTGCGCGCCGCAACGCGAAGTAATAAGGTGTGGATTGTGGTGATAAGGGTGGCCGAGGTAATAAGGGTGGAAAAGTGATCGTTATCACTATTGATATGAAAATTATGAAACTCGTGAATATGGTGGTGTTGGAAAGGGGAAAAAGAGAGATTGTAAAATTGTTGATTTTGATTGTCACTTTCCGTGTGTTTTTATTGTCGGTCCTATTGTTGTCTTGTTTCTTATCTGTAATATTGGTTGATTGTACTTAGGATAAAGTTTGTTCAGACATACTAGTACTATTCCACAGTACTAACGTCTCTTTTGCCGGGGGCGCTACATCTTTTATATGGATGTAGGTGGTTCCATAGCAGGTAGCTCAGCCCGCCGTTAGTGGTACCTCCTCTTCATCTCTGCAGCACTTGTGGTGAGCCCTCTTCTCCTCGGGGCCATGTGTGGATCATACCACCTTCTTTTGTTTATATTGTAAAGGTATAGCCGGGGCCTTGTTACCGGCAAGTTATGTAAAATCCCTAGTATTCGTAGAGGCTCCGAAGACATGATGTGGGTGTATATATGTATTTTTGGGTAGTAACAGTACATACTCGGAACCTTGGATCATGTTGGAAAGTTATGAATGTATTATGTATGTTTGGATATCAATCGTTGAAATGCTAAAAGAGGAAACAAATGGAGATATGTTGTAGAATGTACTTTGAAACTAAAATCGGCTAACTCACATGAAATAATGCATGTTCTGAACACGGGGTAATACGTTGGGATGGAAAGGCAATCCAGGTCCGTTTGACTGGGTTCACCCGGTTAGGCACCGGTCTCGTCCCTAGATTTTGGGGCGTGACACTCCGTACAACACAGTCCAAAAAGAAGTGTTACGCGGATCAGAAGGCACACGATATATCATTATGGAGGGAGATAAGGTTATGCTGAAGGTTTCTCTGATGAAGGGCATTATGAGATTCAGGAAGAAGGGCAAGCTTAGCCCAAGGTTCATAGGTCCTTTTGAGGTATTGAGGCGAGTTGGAGAGGTTGCTTATGCCCTTCATCAGCGAAACCTTCAGAAGAAGGCGAGTTAGAGAGGTTGCTTATGAGCTTGCTTTACCTCCCTATTTATCAGGGGTTCATCCAGTATTTCACGTATCCATGCTCCGGAGATACCACGCCGACTTCTCTCACGTGGTTGATTTCAGCACTATTCAATTGGATGAGAGGTTGGGCTACGAGGAGGATCCAGTTGCCATTAATGATAGATAAGATCTCCAGTTGAGATCCAAGAGAATTCCTGCTGTGAAGGTCCAGTGGAGGGGCCAACCAGTCCAGGAGGTGACTTGGGAGTCCGAGGAGGACATGCGGAGCAGATACCCACACTTATTCAGCATATCAGGTATGATTCTAGATCTATTCGAGGACGAACGTTTGTTTAAGAGGTGGAGAATGTAACGACCCGACCGATCATTTTGTGTATTTGGACCCCGTTCCCCTAAATAAGACTTCCCGTAGTGGCTTATAGTGATTTATGACTTGCGGGGATGGGTGGTTCGAAATTCAGAAGTGTTTAGGGCAGTATAGGAACACTTAGTTCCTTAAGGTTGGCCTTTTTGGCCAAGTTTGACTTCGGTCAACCTTTTGAGCAAACGACCTCGGAATCGAGTTCCGACGGTTCCGGTAGATTATGATGATTTCAGACTTGTGCGTATGTCCGGAATGGGTCTTGGATGACCCCGGAGCAGTTCAGCGCCAAATAGCGAAAATAGAGTTTCCTCAAGTTCATAATTTGGTTTGGATGTGTTTTTGTGCTATCGAGGTCCGAACAGAATTCTGAGATCGGGAATAGTTCTGTTATGTCATTCATGACTTCCCTGCAAACTTTGGTGTCATTCCGAGTAGTATAGGTCAGTTCGGCGCATTGAAACCGAATTCAAGAACATGAATTTTCTTAAAGTTTGATTCTAGGGATTTTGAGTTTAAGTGTTGTTTTAGGTGTTCCGAAGGCTCGAGCGAGTCCGCAATATGATTTAGGACTTGTTGGTATAATTGCACGGGGGCTCGGGTGGGCCCAAGTGCCTCTTGGACACCAAACAGGGCCAAAAACCAGCAGCTTCAGCTGCTGGTGCACCTGAACTGGTGTGACCGCAGGTGCGGTTGCCCAGTCACAGGTGCGAGACCGCCCCTGCGGTCAAGGCCTCGCAGGTGCAGCCCCAGGGGAGATGGTCCAAAACTGTAGGTGCGTGCCTTTCTCCGATGGTCCAAAACTGCAGGTGCGGAAATCCCTCCGCAGCTGCGATCCCCAGCCTCCTTGCCACTTTCGCAGGTGCGAGATCACTGAAGTCAGTGAGATCATTTTAATATGGTACTTAACCATTTTTCACCATTTCTTCTCCACCATAGGCAATTTTGAGAGCTCACAAGAGGGTATTCGGCCTAGCTGCTAAGAGGTAAGTAATTTACATTTAAATATTGGTTTATTACATAATATCTTAGGTAGATTAACACCCAATTAGTGAAAATCAAAGGGGTTAGGGTGGAAACCTAGGGTTGATGAACTTTAGAGAATTTCACCACTTATCTACCATGAAATCATACAAAAACTATATATTAATGATCCTTAGGTTATGGGAGAGTTTTTTCTTCTAAAATTTTCGGAATTCGAGCATGTGGGCTTGGGGGTGTATTTTGGGACTTCTTCAAGAATGATTAATTAGCTAAACTAGTAAGAGAATTCCATACATTTGAGTGTATATTAACATATTTATATAACATTTGACTAGTTTCGAGTCCTCGAGTGTAAATTTTGAAGTTTCGGGCGCGTTCTTGGCTCGGGAAGTAGGTTCGGCACGAGGTGAGTCTCCTTTCCAACCTTGTAAGAGAAAATTGTCCCCATAGGTAAATGTAAATGATTGAATTATCCTTATTTGCGGGGGCTACGCACGCGCAAAGTGACGAGAGTCCGTGCGCGGCTACTACTATGTTATGTCGGGTAGAATTTAGGATTTCACAAGCATGCCTTTATGTGCCTTACCTGTATCTTTATATGTGTTCCCAGTTGCTTATTATCTTTGAAAATGAGGATATTAGGAAGTTATGTGTAAGTTTAAGTGCTTAAATCTCTGATTTCAAGTATAATCCATGATAAATTCCTGAATTTCCTGATGATTCTGTGTATGTCTACGAGCACCCGTGTCGCATGTATGATTCGTGAGCGGGGTAGACTTATATTTATGTCAACCGCATCGCATGATCGATTTGCGAGCGGGGTAATAGATGCATCTATGGTTCATGCCGCTCAACCCTCGGCAGTGCACATTTATTTTTGCGTCGCTTCGGTCGTACGCTTTGGCATATTATGTGCTATGTATTTGAATGAGAGTCTTGTTATTATTTAATAGGTTGCTCCATGTGTAAGGGGAACTTGAGACTTTTGTGATAATTGCTATTTGACTCATGAGAATAAATTATAGTTTTATATAATTGATGCTTCATGACTTAGTGATTTCTATGACTACTATTCCTGTCTAGAT
This sequence comes from Nicotiana undulata, assembly GCA_005239495.1. Taxonomy (NCBI): domain Eukaryota; kingdom Viridiplantae; phylum Streptophyta; class Magnoliopsida; order Solanales; family Solanaceae; genus Nicotiana; species Nicotiana undulata. Next base: position 16,224 of record ML286499.1, on the reverse strand, counting down.
TTATTTAATCACGTTATTCGCTATTGACCCTAGTAAGTATCACATCTACCTCTCGTTACTACTTCTTCGAGTTTAGACGGGATACTCACTGGGTACATATTTGTTTATATGTACTCATGCTACGCTTCTGTACTTAATTGTATAGGTTCCGAGGCAGGTGTATCTGGTTGTCATACCGGAGCGCGATCTTGAGGGTACTATCTGGATTAGACTACACGGTGAGCTGCTCCCCCTGGCGATCCTCAGCAGCACTGTGGAGTTTTCTATTATTTTCGGATATTTTTGTCTACCCCTTCAGACAGTTGTACATTCATTTTGTCTATTTTATATATTCCACTAGTCGCTTGCGGACTTGTGACACTAGGTCTTGGCACACGTAGTTGGTTTTTCCTAGTATTTTGCTATGTTGTATATGTTGGCAAACGATCTTTTGAGTTTCATTTAATCAAGTTGCATCACTTGACTGTTTTCTTTAAATGATTTCCTAACTTAAAATTTGGCAAGTACTTAAATATCCTATTAAGTAAAGTAATCTCGGTAGTAAACTAGCGTTGGCTTGCCTGACTCCGGTGTTGGGAGCCATCACGACCTGAGTAGGAATTTGGATCGTGACAGAAGAACTTTGTGTTGGCATCTCCCTTGTTAAGCCATATAACCCTAGATCTTATTTTCCAATAATCTTCTTCAATCTCGAGCAAGTCATTATAGTCCCTTTTTAAATCAGTTTCTAGGGTTTGGAGGGAACTACTATAGGCATAATGTTTGGAGTTTTGAAGTCCTTGTAGTCAAGTTAGGAGTTCTCTTTTTCTACCCATTATATCACCAAAAGGTTTTTCCTTCCAAACCTTAACTTTATCTAAGAAATTTTGGCTAGTAAAGTAGTCAGTATTATACCAATTGTTTTTGACTAAGGATTGGAATTTCGGATGTTTACATCAGAAAGTCTCAAGTCTAAAGGGTTGTTTATGAAATAATTTATTTTTAGGGATCAATTCTACTAGGATAGGGTTATGATCCGAATAAGTCTTAGGAAGGTGGATTATCGAACTTTTAGGGAATAAGTTAACCCACTCCTCATTTCCTAATACTTTATCTAGTCTTTCCATAATAAGGCCTTTATTTTTTTTGTCAATGATTAGACCAAGTATATGTACAACCTTTAAATCCAAGATCAATTAAATTACAATTTTTAATTTTTTATCAAAGAAATTTAGCTATATTGTCGTTTATTGGCTTACCACCAAAATTTTCATTTGCTCCTAAAATATCGTTAAAATCTCCCCTACCATCCGTGGTACATTATAAGTCCTACTAATATTTTCAAGATTTTCCCACATCGCATTTCTACTAAGCATATCAGTACTTGCATAAATAGCACTAAAAAGCCAAGATTTACGTATAGGTGTTACCTCAATTATTGCATGGATTTCCTGATCCTTCCGGACAAAGTTCTGGACAGTCACTACTTCATGGTTATAAAGCACCACTATACCTCCTGCTTGGCCTTCCGCTGGCACCTCTATAATCTCCGTTAACCCAAAATCATTAAGCAATTCAGTGTGGTTTCCCATTCTAGTCTCTAACAATGCCACCATGCAAGGCTTGTGAGTATCAATCATTTACTTGAAGTTCCTTCTGAAATTTTCATTGTTCTCGCCTCTTATGTTCCTAATGATGAAATTTGTAGGACGATTCATTGAGATATTAAGATTAGAGTTTGCCGGTTCACCATTCTGCCTCACTGCCCCTAGGACTGGGTTCCTTCTCAATGATGGAACTAGGATCATGGCTCTGTTGCCCACTGTTGGATCCTCAGGTGGTCTTATGTTCATCGAGCATTTGTACAATGCTAGTGGGCAGCTGAGCACGTGCCTCTTCTCTTGCCTGTCCGTGAAGAGAAACACTTTTACTCCTTCTAGATTTGAGAATTCTAGGACTCTTTCTAAGAGTAGATTGATGGGTTCCTCCTCCTCCATTTCTGCTTCTACTGGTTATGGTTCTTGGAATTGGTGGTGGGGTGGTGGTGGAGGTTGTTGGTGAGGTGGGGGGACTGGTGGCTCCTGGACTGGCTGAGGTTGTTTTCATGGCGTGAATATGGGATTGAGTTGGGTTAACATTTCCGAAAGGAAGAATGGCATGTCTAGGAGAGTATTCTGTGGGTAGCTTGGGTTGAAGTGTGGTGGCAAGTTCTATTGGTTTCTCATTGCATGCACCAGTTGGGGGTTCACTGAGGGTGCTAGGGGTTGAAGGATATTGTTGAGCCAAATCTGGTTTAGATAATTGTTCATGGCCAACCTCATGCCTTCTGTTACCATCTGGGCTAGGTACAGTGTGTCGTGAAATATGATTATCGAGTCCTGACAATTTATTTAGATATTGAATGAGCATGCATGACCCATCAGACCCATCTCCATCCACGACACAGGTTGGTAGTCCTGTTCTTGTGGAGGTTGGACATAAATGATCTGTGGGTTTTCTGGTAGATAGGGAAGTGGCGAAAGGTTTTCCATGGCTTGGATTCTGTGTTGGCGTAGAAGTTGAAGGAGTATGTGCCTTCTTTTCAAGGTTGATAGTATTATGGGCATGTTGGATAGAAGGTTGTGTACTTAATGGGTCGAAGACAGGCGTGGGAAAGGGGTTATTGGTGGTAAGGGAGGGATTGGGTGATAGGGCAATGATTGGGGCTGCCAAATGCATGGCTTTTGGGTGCCCAATGTTGTGTTTTATAGGCAGATCTTCCATGGCTATTTTATCCGTTGCGTGGTCAAGGTTGGAGGACATTTGTCCATTGTTGTCTTCTTTCTTTGCCATTTGGACGACATGCTTAGGGGTGGAAGGATTTTCAAATCTTAAAGAAAGATTTCGGTTAAGATTTTTGGTTAACGAAGGCTTATTTCTATTTTGCCGGTTAGCTTGGTCATTAGTTAATGTAGGATTATGTTTATTAGGGGGGGTTAGTTTTGTCATTTAGTGAAATATTTTGCATGGCATTATTTTCTAGTTGATTTTTTATTTTATTAGGAGAAGACACGTTATTTTCCAACATGTCAATGTCCCCATTTGGAGTGGACGTTTGTTCAATTGCATGGCTACCATTAGTATTAGTTTTTTGATTTTTTCCTCATTAGTGGTTTCTTCTAAAATCATTTGCTCACCTTTCACCATGGTGGCCGGATTTTTTGCACCATTTTTTTCTTGTAGAAGAAGTAGGATTCTTATGTTCCTTGGATTTGTATTGTAATATTTGAGTATCTAAGTACTTACCATTGTTGGCATTGAACAATTTGACTGAGATACTTGGGCCATTGGTGTTCTTGGTTGTATTAGCATTGTTGGGTTGTTGATTACCTCTTGCACCTTGTTTCTTCTTTTTGTGAATGACATTGTTTTCCATTCCTCTTGTGGGTTATCTACCTTTGTTGTTGATTGTTCCATGGCTGGTTCCGCATTGTCCTTTGTATTATGTGAAATGTAGATACACTGCCTTGCTGTATGGCCAAGTCGTCCACAACTTTTACAAAAATGTTTTCTCCTGCTTAATGGATGAATTATTTGTGGTGTCCAACATTGAGAAAGAGTTGGACTGAGATTTCTAACGGAAGTTCCACACACAGTCTTGCATAACGGCCTTTTAAAGTGCTTGATGTACAACATCGATTTTTAATAGACGTCCAATTGCATTCCCAATTTTTTCCAGAATTTTCCCATCATAAAATTCTGTAGGCAATTGAGGGAGTCTAATCCATACTGCCGATGTAGTTTCTTTATCTTTTGTGGCCACAAAATTTGGTTTCCATCTTGTAATGGAAAGGAAGTGCCCATTGATGAACCAAGGACCATGTTGTATGGATTTATCTATATTCTCCTTTCTTTTGAATTTAATTATGTAATAATCTCCCCCAAGATCAATCAGTTGGAAATCCTCTGTTGGCCTCCATAATTCTTGAATTCTTTTGTTTAAGTAGTGGTGTAACATACGATTCCCCACTAGTTTCACCAAGATAGAATTCTTCCCCGTCTCATAAATTCGTTGTCTATCTTCTTCTGTTAACGATATGAATTTAATGCCTCGTGTGTTTGCTAGTGTTGAGTGATCAATCGTGTGCTCTTCTGAGTCAAACTCTGGGAGTTCTATGTCGGTTTGATTTGCAGTAGGTGCGAAGAGCATTGGATTAGAGGTCGTTAGCATATATTTGAAAGATGGTTTATTTACAAGGTTGTTATGGTTGGGATTATCTTGATCAATGTCAGGAGGTTTGGGTGGTATTGTGTTTTGAGTTGCATAAGGTTGGGGATCCATCTTGGGAGAGTTTTCTCAAAACCACTATGATATTTGGCAAGATTAACTACAAAAGGTACTTTAACTTCTCGAAGAAACCCTAGTTTCTAGAAAACACTGGAATCAAATAGTAATAAAGAAAACAAAAGATTTTCAGAGGAAAAATACCAAATAACACATAACGTTTCAGATCTTCAAGGATCTGAACAGACCCAAGTAATCATAAGATTAGTGTTTTCGAAAATGAGAGAGATGAAAGGAAACTTGGTAAACCCATAGATTCGAACCATAAATAGTAAGAAAATAGTACTCACAAACGGAGATGGTCATAGACAGGCATGTGAAAAGGTTTCGAACAAAAGTTGAACCTCTTTGAGATTCTCTCATAAATTGACATAATCGAACAACCAGAAGATGTAGAAGGCCAGCAAGGGCCGAGAAATATAGAGAAATCCCATGGACGGAAAGTTTTTCCGGTGACGCCAGCTAGCTTTTAGAGGGAGCGTCTGAGAGAGAAGGGGGGAAGGTAGAGAGAACGAAGGCGGCGGAAAAAAAAATGGGGTAGGGTTTTGGGGGGTTGTTTAATTAAAAAAGGAAACTTAATCCTGAACCATTTATCTATTTGAGATCAACAGCCAGGATTTGATCTCGATAGTAGGCGGGTCAGATAAAGAATTGGGCTTGGGCGGATTTGGGCTAGAATTTAAAATATTTGGGATGGTGTAGTTGAATTAAACGAAATTGAAAGGGCTATTTGTTAAATACCCAACTAATTAATAAAATAATTTGTAAGAATAATTAAAAAATTATATAAAATTATTTTCATGCATAAGAATGATTAAAAATAATTACTCAGTATTATAAAAATATAAAAAACTATTTTATGGTGAAATAACATAATATACATGGGCTATTATTGCAAAGTTATTGCAATTATAACGCAGAAAATGTAAATGTTGCTATTTATGAAGTAATTAAAGCTTAATATTATAAATGGTAACATTAAGCCATTAAATTGTTATAAAGTCATTTGTGATGCAATTAGTAATTATTTATATAATAAAAATACTGGAATAAATTAATAAAAATCGTTAGAAAAATGCAGAAATTATGAAAAAATATTAGTTGATGCTCATGTACTATTTGAAGATAGATATGCATTTTGAAAGGTAATATAGGGAATAATTGGGTATGAACAGCTGCCCCTCTTTACCCGGGAATGATGAAAGAGTTGTCGGGTAAAGATATGATGGCCAACTTTGACCGAGTAGGGTGATTTGAGAGACATAGACCGCACTCTTGTTTCTGAGCTGCCTACATATCCCTAGTCTTACAGGAATCAAGTCGTGTGTAGTTCTGGATTCACCGGGGGAGTATACCTATGAAATTATCACAAGAACGGACACGAGGTTTTGAAATAGGTGAAATGATAGCGGTGAACGGTCAAGTTCGAAATAATTTGAAGGAACTGTAGCGGGATTTCCTGCTGGGGTAATGGTTGCTCGTCAGGTTACCTACAAATAAAAGATGTTCTACATGCATATATCTGTGCATAAATTTAAACACAATGCGAATTCCCTTTAGACCATGAGAATTGTCTTTGGACGGTCGAGGATGACGTCCGCAGACCATGATGTCCCGGGCCATGAATTGTTCATTGAGGGATTCTCATGCCATGAAATGATGTTCTCGGGCCATGAAAATGGTGCTTCCGAACCATGACGCCTTTGAATAATGATATGCAAGTTTGGGAGATCCTCAGGCCATGACATGGTGTCTTCCGGCTATGAGGATGATGCTTTCAGACTATGACGCCTTCGGAAAAGTTGGAGATATTTTAGCCCATGATGTGCAAAGACATGATGGTAACAACAACAAGACAAGGCTTAGTCTTGTATGAAGTTGAGGGCAGAGCTTAGCCCGAAAGAAGAGAATAGATAATGCCAGAGAGACAGTGCTTAGTCTCGTGCGAGATTCGGGACAATGCTTAGTCCCATGCAAAATGAAGACAATGCTTAGTCTTCTGCAAATATGGAGACAAGTCTTAGCCTCATGCAAGATTAGGGACATGGCTTAGTCCCATGCAAAGTAAAGGCAGTTCTTAGCCTTATGCAAGTAGGGAGGCAGGCTTAACCTCATGCAAGATTGAGACAGAGCTTAGTCTCATGCAATATTGAGACAAAGCTTAGTCTCATGCAAATAGAAGGAAATGCTTAGCCTTACGCAGATAGAGAGGCAAGGCTTAGCCTCATGCAAGATTGAGACAGATCTTAGTCTCATGCAAATAGAAGGCAATGCTTAGCCTTATGAAGATAGAGAGGAAGGGCTTACCCTCATGAAACTAGAAGGAAATGCTTAGCCTTATTCAGATAGAGAGGCAGGTCTTAGCCTCATGCAAGATTCGGGACAAATCTTACTCCCATGCAGATGGATGGCATATCTTAGCCTTATATAGACAGAGAGGCAAGGCTTAGCCTCATGCAAGATTGAGACAGAGCTTAGTCTCATGCAAATAGAAGACAATGCATAGCCTTATGCAGATAGAGAGGCAAGTCTTAGCCTCATGCAAGATTCGGAACAGGGCTTAGTCCTAATGCAAATAGAAGGCAATGCTTAGTCTTAGGCAGATAGAGAGGCATGGCTTATCCTCATGCAAGATTCGGGACAATGCTTAGTCCCAATGCAAATAGAATAGATAATAGATGATATGTGATGACCCAAGGAGTCATTCTATGAATTTAGACTTCGTTCTAGGATTAATAGACCTAAAAAGATTAATTTTAAATATCTCGATTTGCGTGCGCAGTCTGGGCGTGAAACCGGAAAGCTTTGATGTGAAAATATGAGAAATAATAATTTCTAGAGTTAAAATTTGATTATAGTTGACTTTGGTCAATATTTTGAGTAAACGAACCCGGATCCGTGTTCCGACGATCCTGAGAGGTCTGTAGTAAAATATGGGACTCAGGCGTATACCCAGAAAGAATTCCGAGGTCCCGAGCCTTAGAAATCAATTTTTGAAAGAAATTATTATCCTGAAATAAAGAAAAAAATTAATGTTTGAAACCATTGGTATCGGGCCCGTATTTTGGTTCTGGAGCCCAGTACAGATTTGTTATAGTATTTAAAGGTTTACTATGAAATTTGGTGAAAACAGAGTTTATTTGACGTGATTCGGACATCCGGTTGAGAAGTTATGAACTTTAAGTGTTCTTGAGGAAAATGATGTGTTTTGAGGTTTAATTCATAGTTTTGCATGTTATTTTCATGATTTGATCGCGCGAGCAAGTCTGTATGATATTTTTAAACTTGCGTGCATGTTTTGTTTAGAGCTCTGAGGGCTCGGGTGAGTTTCGGATAAGCCACGAGACATTTGTTTCACTTGAAAGTTGCTGGTTTTTCTGCTGTCAGTGCACATCACTTTTGTGCACTGCATTCGCACCCTTTCAAACGCGAACGCACGATGTAATCTGCTGGGGGGTCATTTTTGTTCTATGCGAATGCACCCCCATATGCGAACGCGATGCCTACTGGGCCTGGGCGAGAGGACCTGGCTTCCCTCTATGTGAGCGCACCACTTCAAACGCGAACGCGGAGAGCCAAGGAGCTAAAGCTCCGCGAATGCGGCCCCACCACTGCGAACACATAGGTCTTGGGCCAGGACCCTACACGAACGCGACTAGTGTGCTGCGAACGCGAAGATCTACTGCCAAGCTATATATATATATATATATATATATAAATTTAAAAAACAGGCAGAACCCTTTCTTCTTCATATTACGAACCTCACAGTCCTAGGAGCGAATTTCTTCACCAAATTTCATCCCCAAGTTGTTGGTAATCAATTCTAAACTTTACTTTTTCAATTACTCATTGTTTTTCATCACTTTTAAATTAAAAAACTAAGAACTTTCATGGTAAAAATTGAGGGTTTGGGTAGAATTAGGGAATATTGTAAAAATTGAATCTTTACCTTGAATTGAGGTCGGATTTCGAAACTAATTGTATATTTGTGTTCGTGGGTGAATGGGTAAACGTAATTTGGTCTGGACTTCGAGTTTAGACCAAGCGGACCTGGGGTCGGGTTTTCACTTTTTGTTTTGAGAAAACTTAGGAAAAATTATGATTTTCAATAAAGTTAGTTCATTCAGCCTTAATTAATGATATTTAGTTAATTATGATTAGATTCGAGCAAGTTAGAGCAAGATTCTAAAGGAAAAGCTTTAATTGAGTTGTGAGTAGGCTGCGAAATTGAGGTAAGTGCTTGGTTTAACCTCGACTTGAGGGAATAACTATCCCCAACTTATTTTCTATGTGAATTTGCATGTGGGTGGTGTATATGTGAGGTGACGAGTGTCTATGCACCACCAAATTGTCTGTTAAACATGATCCCTTCCCCGTTTCCAATTTAATTAATTCATGTCTTAATTGTTCTATGTTCATTATTGTTTCTATGATTACTTGGATTTGTACTTTGTTGTAGTTATTTTGGAAGAGTATTGATTGTTTATTTTGTTTCCTTGTGGTATGTAAATGTTGAGCAGTTTGACATTGTTCTACGAGATACATATTTGTGTTCCTGTTGGTTTTATGGTTGAGAGGATATTGATGAAGTTTATGAGAAAATACAGTTTCTTATTTATAATTGTTGAGACAAAAATATTGTGAAAGGCTTGGCCTGAATTGTGAAATTTATAAATAAATTGATATGATATGTCTGGTGGGAGCGGGTTACACGCCGCAACAAGGAGTGATAAGGGTGGACAGGTGGGATCAGGTTGCACGCCGCAACAGGAGTAATAAGGGTGATATATTTAGGGAGGAGCAGTAAGGGTGGACAGGTGGGAGCGGGTTGCACGTCGCAACAAGGAGCAATAAGGAAGGACACTTATGTTTTACTGAGTTTTCAAAGAAAACAAAGATTTGAAAACTTAATGTTTTACTTCACTATTTTTCATATTTTTGCACTACTTTTATTTAAAGTTAAAGTTTGGAAATTTGGAAATTTCGTGAGAATTGGTTATAGCGAGACCTGGAAAGAGGCGACTGAGTATTTTAATTGTTGTAGCAGTTATTATTTATTTGTTTTAGATTTCCTCCTTGCTTCATATATTATTCTCATATGTTATATTGTTAATGCCCGCCGTAGCCTCGTCACTACTTCGTCGAGGTTAGGCTCGGCACTTACTCATTACATGGGGTCGGTTATACTGATACTACACTCTACACTCTTTTGTGCAGATCGAGGTACTGGCCAACAATAGAGATATTTAGAGCAACTATCTATTTTCCGGAGACACGAGGTATATCTGCCGCGTCCGCAAATATAACTGTTTTGAGACTGTTTTATATTTTTCTCAAAATAGTCATATTATTTCTTTCAGCCCATTATGTGTAGTAATCTTAGAAGTTCGTGAATTGTGACACCAGACCCTGGGATAATCTTTGAGTTATTTATATAATTAGTTTGTGGTTCGATTTATTTAATTGTTATTATTTTATCTCTGAAATTATTCATCGAAAACAATTAAATTCAGTTTATTTTATTATGTCTAAATGAATAATCAATGCAAAGTTGTTAATCGAACTCTAACATTGGCTTGCCTAGCGAGTGTGATGTTAGGCGCCATCACGACCCCTATGGTTGGGAATTTGGGTCGTGATAAGTTGGTATCAGAGCACTAGATTGCTTAGTTCTCACAATTCACGAACAAGCTTAGTAGAGTCTGAAGGATCGGTACAGAGACGTCTGTACTTATCTCTCAGAGGCTATTGAGTTAAGAAACAACTCTAATTTTTATTTCTATTCTATCGTGTGATTCTTGTATCTCAAATACTGATTGGATTCTTCTATACTCTCGCAGATGGAGAGAACACGTGCTTCATCTTTCGTTGACCAGCATTCCGGTCCTCCAACAACATCATTTCCTACTAAGGGCAGAGGTTGAGACCGTGCCAGAGGCCGAGGCAGGGGCAGGACCCAACTCATTGCTCAGGTAGCAGCCCCAGCTGTGGAACCTCAGATCTATATTAATGAGGGTTTTCCAGCGCAGACCGTTCCAGCGGGACCAACTCAGGTCCTCGAGGGGTTTATTGCCACCCCGGTTCTTCAGGATGCTTTGGTCCGTTTAGTGGGCCTTATGGAGAGTGTGGCCTAGACTGGCACATTCCCTGTTGCAGCAGCCGTATCTCAGGCTGGAGGAGAGGTCCATACTCCTTCTACCCACACTCCGGTTCATACTACTCCTCAGGTTCAGACCCCACTAGCCAATCCAATTGGGGTAATTCAGCCAGTTGCAGCAGTGCCACCCGTTAATGGGGAAGCCATGTCTTCAGATGCTTTGTGGAGACTTGACAGGTTTATTAAGCTATTTCTTTTCCATTTCACTGGTGAGACTTCAGAAGATCCTCACGAATATCTGGATAGTTTTCATGAGGTTCTTCGTAATATGGGTATTCTGGAAACCAATGGGGTCGATTTCGCGGCTTTTCAGATGACTGGTTCCGCCAAGAAATGGTGGAGGGACTATTTGTTGACTAGGCCAGTTGGATCACCTGCTCTGACTTGGGATCGGTTCTCTCATCTCTTTTTGGAGAAGTTCTTGCATGTTACTACTCGAGAGGAGAAGCGTCGTCAGTTTGAGCGACTTCAGTAGGGCAGCATGACTGTCACCCAGTATGAGAATTATTTTGTGGATTTAGCTAGACATGCTATTCTATTGTTGCCCATAGACAGAGAGAGGGTCAGACGATTTATTGATGGCCTTGCTCAGCCCATCAGGTTGCAGATGGAGAAGGAGACAGGGACCTAGATTTCTCTTTAGGACACGGCTAATATAGCTAGGAGGGTTGAGTCAGTTCTTGGGATGGGAGGTCAGGGGTCAAACAAGAGACCTCGCCATTCCGGTGGTTTGAGTGGTGCCTTATCTGCAGGCGGGACTTCATTTAGCAGAGGCCATCCTTCTAGGCCATTCCATTCAGCACTACAGGTTTCACACGGTACTTCTGGAGGTCGTGGTTCTTATATGCCTCCTTCCAATCAGCCAGTGTACACTGCTCCGTCAGCCCCTATTAGAGCACCTCTTTTGCAGAGTTATTATCGTGGTAAGCCGGCTCGTCAGGGTCAATTCTCATATCAGGAGGGATTTTTTGAGTGTGGTGAATATGGGCATATTCGGAGAGCTTGTCCGAAGTTTCTGGGTAATCAGCATCAGTACTAGGGTTCCCGTGCCATAGTTCCAGCACCACCTACCCAGCCAGCAAGGGGTAGGGGTCAGGTAGTTAGAGGTAGAGGCCAGAATGTTAGAGGTGAAGGTCAGATAGCTAGAGGTGGAGGTCAGCCCCCTAGAGGTGGAGGTCCTCCCAGAGGTATGGTTCAGGGTGGCGGGGCCCAACCCCGACTATATGCATTTCTAGCAAGGCCTGAGGCAGAGTCCTCCGACGCTGTTATTACAGGTATCATCTCAGTTTGTGATAGAGCTGCTTCGGTTTTGTTTGATCCGGGGTCTACTTATTCTTATGTATCATCCTATTTTGCCTCGTATTTGAATGTGCCCCGTGAATCCTTCAGTGTTCCTGTTTATGTGTCTACACCGGTTGGGGATGCTATTGTGGTAGATCGTGTGTATCGTTCGTGCGTGGTATTCATAGAAGGTCTTGAAACTAGTGTGGATCCTTTACTTCTAGACATGGTTGATTTTGATGTTATATTGGGCATGGATTGGTTGTCGCCCTATTATTCCATCTTGGACTATCACGCCAAGACAATTACTTTTTCCTTACCGGGGTTGCCTCGATTAGAATGGAAAGGGACTCCTGGTCATTCTCCCAGCCGGATGATTTCATATGCCAAGGCTCGTCGCATGGTGGAGAAGGGGTGTTTGGCTTATTTGCCTTATATTCGTGATTCTGATGCCGAGGTTTCTTCCATAGAGTCAGTTCCTATTGTTCATGAGTTTCCCGAGGTGTTTCCTACAGACCTGTCGAGTATGCCACCCGACAGGGATATTGATTTTTGTATTGATGTGGCTTCGGGCACTCAGCCCATTTCCATTCCTCCATATCGAATGGCCCCACCAGAATTGAAAGAGTTGAAAGAGCAGTTGCAAGATTTGCTAGATAAGGGTTTCATCAGACCTAGTTGGGGTGCACCAGTTTTGTTTGTAAAGAAGAAAGATGGGTCGATGAGTATGTGTGTAGATTACCGGTAGCTAAATAAAGTTACTATCAAGAATAAGTATCCGTTGTCGAGAATTGATGACCTATTTGATCAGCTTTAGGGTGCTAGAGTGTTTTCAAAAATTGATTCGAGTTTGGGCTATCATCAGCTGAAGATTAGGGCATCCGATGTTCCTAAGATAGCCTTTCAGACGAGGTGTGGGCACTACGAATTTTTGGTTATGTCTTTTGGGCTGACTAATGCTCCGGTAGCCTTTATGGACTTGATGAATCGGGTTTTCAAGCCTCATCTAGACTCTTTCATAATCGTGTTCATTGATGACATTCTTATATACTCCCATAGTCGGGAAGAGAGTGAGCAACACCTCCGTATAACACTCCAGACTTTGAGGGATAATCAATTGTATGCCAATTTTTCAAAATATGAGTTCTGGTTAGATTCAATAGCCTTCTTAGGTCATACCGTATCAGTTGAGGGTATTCAGGTTGATCCTAAGAAGATAGAGGCAGTCAAGAACTGGCCTAGATCCACTACAACCACGGATATCAGGAGCTACTACGGTTTGGCGGGTTACTACCGTCGTTTCCTGGAGGGGTTCTCATCCATAGTAGCCCCAATGACTAAATTGACTCAGAAAGGTGCCCCATTTAAATGTTCAGATGAGTGAGAGGTGAGCTTTCAGAAGCTCAAGACAGCCTTGACTTCAGCACCGGTGTTGGTGTTACCATCAGGTTCGGGCTCTTTCACGGTTTATTGTGACGCTTCCCCAGTTGGACTTGGAGCAATATTAATGCAGGATGGCAGGGTGATTGCATATGCGTCTCGGCAGCTGAAAGTCCATGAGAAGAATTATCCTGTTCACGACTTAGAGTTGGCAGCCATTGTTCATGCATTGAAAATTTGGAGGCACTATCTTTATGGCGTGATGTGTGAGGTTTTTACTGACCATCGCAGTCTCTAGTTCTTACTCAAGCAGAAAGATCTAAATTTGAGGCTGTGGAGATGGTTAGAGTTACTGAAGGACTATAATGTCACCATATTATATCATCCAGGGAAGGACAACGTGGTGGCCGATGCATTGAGTAGGAGGGCGGTGAGTATGGGCAGCCTTGCGTATATTCCAGTTGGTGAGCGACCGTTAGCTTCAGACATTCAGATGTTGGCTAATCAGTTTGTGAGGTTGGATATTTCGCCTAGCAGTGTTCTAGCTTGTACAGCCGCTCGGTCTTCTCTAACTGAGCGTATCTGGGAGCGGCATGATGATGGCCCGCATTTGATGGTTCTTAGGGACACAGTTCGACGCGGTGGTGCCAAGCAGGTTACAGTGGAGATGATGGTGTCTTGAGGATGCAGGGTCGTATATGTGTGCCTAATGTTGATGGCCTTCGTGAGTTGATCCTTGAGGAGGCTTACAGTTCTAAGTACTCGATTCACCCAGGGGAAGCTAAAATGTACCAAGATTTGAGGCAGCATTATTGGTGGAGAAGGATGAAGAAGGACATTGTTGCGTATGTGGCTCATTGCCTAAATTGTCAAAAGGTAAAGTATGAGCATCAGAGACCTATTGGTTTGGTTCAGCAGATAGAGATTCCTGAGTGGAAGTGGGAGCGTATCACTATGGACTTCGTTGTTGGACTCCCACGGACTTAGAGGAAATTTGACGCAGTTTGGGATATTGTGGATATGCTGACTATCAGCACATTTCATTCATGTGGCGAGTACTTATACTTCGGAGTGGTTGGAAGAGATATATATTCGAGAGATTGTTCGCCTTCATGGTGTGCCCGTGTCTATCATTTTTGATCAGGGTACACAGTTTACTTCGCACTTTTGAAGGGCAGTTCAGCGTGAGTTGGGTACCCGAGTAGAGTTAAGTACAACATTTCACCCTCAAACTGACGGGCAGTCCGAGCGTACCATTCAGATATTGGAGGATATGCTTCACGTTTGTGTTATTGACTTTGGAGGTTCGTGGGATCAGTTCTTGCCGTTAGCAGAGTTTGATAATAGCTATCAATCGAGCATTCAGATGGCTCCTTATGAGGAATTATATGGTAGACGGTGCAGATCACTAGTGGGATGATTCGATCCTGGAGAAGCTCGGTTATTGGGTACAGACTTAGTTCAGGAGGCCTTAGATAAGGTCAAGATTATTCAGGAGAGACTTCGTGCAGCTCAGTCTAGGAAAAAGAGTTATGTCGATAGTAAGGTTCGTGATGTGGAATTCATGGTTGGAGAGAGAGTATTGCTTCGTCTGTTTCCCATGAAGGGTGTTATGAGGTTTGGAAAGAAGGGTAAGTTGAGCCCTAGGTATATTGGGCCATTTGAGATTCTTGATAGAGTGGGGGAGGTATCTTATAGGCTCGCGTTGCCTCCAGGGTTATCCTCAGTTCATCCAGTATTCCACGTGTATATGCTCTGGAAATATCATGGTGACCCGTCCCACGTGTTAGATTTTAGCTCTGTCCAATTGGACAAATACTTGACTTACGAGGAGGATCCGATAGCTATTTTAGACCGGCAGGTTCATCAGTTGAGATCTAAGAGTTATCCTTCAGTTCGAGTGCAGTGGAGAGGCCAGCCCGTTGAGGCAACTACTTGGGAGTCCGAGTCAAACATGCAGAGTAGATATCCACGCTTGTTCGCTAATTCAGGTAATTTTCTATGTCCGTTCGAGGACGAACGTTTGTTTTAGAGGTGGAGATTGTGATGACCCAAGGGGTCATTCTATGAATTTAGACTCCGTTCTGGGCTTAATAACGCTAAAAATATTAATTTTAAATACCTCTATTTGCGTGTGCAGCCCGGGCGTGAAACCGAAATGCTTTTATGTGAAAATACGAGAAATAGTAATTTCTAGAGTTTAAATTTGATTATAGTTAACTTTGGTCAACATTTTGTGTAAACGGACCCGGATCCGTGTTTCAGCGATCCTGGGAGGTCCGCAATAAAATATAGGACTTAGAAATGAATTCCGAGGCCCGGAAATGAATTCCGAGGTCCCGAGCCTTAGAAATCAACTTTTGAAAGAAATTGTTTTCCTGAAATATTTCTGAAATAAAGAAAAGAATTAATGTTTGAAACCATTGGTATCGGGCCTGTATTTTTGTTCCGGAGCCCGGTAAAAATTAGTTATAGTATTTGAAGGTTTACTGTGAAATTTGGTGAAAAGCGGAGTTTATTTGACGTGATTCGGACATCCGGTTGAGAAGTTATGAACTTTAAGTGTTCTTGAGAAAAATGATGAGTTTTGAGGTTTAATTCATAGTTTTGCATGTTATTTTCATGATTTGATCGCACGATCAAGTCCGTATGTTATTTTAGACTTGCGTGCATGTTTTGTTTAGAGCCCCGAGGGCTCGGGTGAGTTTTGAATAGGCCACGGGACATGTTTTTCACTTGAAAGTTGCTGGTTTTTCTGCTGTCAGTGCACAACACTTTTGTGCATTGCGTTCGCACCCCTTCAAACGCGAACGCACAGTGTAATCTGCTGGGGGGTCATTTTTGTTCTATGCGAACGCATCCCCCATATGCAAACGTGATGCCTACTGGGCCTGGAGGAGGGGACCTGGCTTCCCTCTATGCGAACGCACTACTTCAAACGCGAACGCAGAGATCCTGGGTTCTAAAGCTCCACGAATGTGGACCCACCACTGTGAACGCATAGGTCATGGGCCAGGACCCTACGCGAACACGGCCTGTGTGCTGCGAACGCGAAGGTCTAATGCCCAGCTATATATATATATATATATATATATATATATAT
>MDKH01139417.1:0-40036 GCA_005239495.1 Nicotiana undulata | reverse complement strand
CACTATGCAATGTAATCAAATGTCATGGCACGACATCACCCTTCGTGCTTTACACTCTTCCTCACCAAACAATGACATATATAATGGCAAGGAGTACAGCATAGTGGAAATACATTTCAATATCACCCGGCAAGGGAAAAACATCAATCAATATCACAATAATTGCCCGGCAAGGGTCTCAGCTATAACCAATCAATTCAAATATAGTCTTAACAGTTGGATTTTCAATCAAACCGATATATCATAACATCAACCAAGATTTCCAACAACACGGCTTCCAAGTAGAGGCAAGTTCATGATATAACGAACATAGAAGTAATAACAAGATTTTTATCAACATAGACTCACGGGCATGCTTGACACACAATGCATAGGTACTAGTCACCTTACCTATGCATTGAACATGATAAGCACTTAGCACATAGCATACAATACCTATTCCCTCACCAAAGTTAGGCAAGACACTTACCTCGGGTCCAAAATATAGCAATCAACCCTCTAACACCGCCTTTCCTTTTGAATTCAACTCCGGAACAACAATATCTAGGCATAATTAACTTAAGTATATCAATAATAACTCAATAACACAATCCCATAGCCTAATTACACAATTCCTATCATTCTTCCAAAATTTCCAAAATTCGACCCCGGGCACACTTGGTCCAAACACGAGGCTCGGACCAAAACCCGATCACCCATACCCCCACGAGTTAGAATATATAATTTATTTTGAAATCCGACCCCAAACTGGGGTTGAATTACCCAAAATTTCCAAAAACCTAACTCTACCCAAAACCCCTGATTTCTACTTTGATTTTAGGATTTTAGGCCTAGATTGTAGTGATTATGGAAGAAAAGTGAAAGAAATTAGTGTTTGAATCACTTACCCAA
The DNA here is from genome assembly GCA_005239495.1 of Nicotiana undulata. NCBI lineage: Eukaryota > Viridiplantae > Streptophyta > Magnoliopsida > Solanales > Solanaceae > Nicotiana > Nicotiana undulata. The sequence goes on along the minus strand of MDKH01139417.1, from coordinate 39,145 downwards.
ATGGTTATGGAGGAGAACTAGCTTTGGAATCGCCTATGGGGTCTTGGAGAAGAAGAAGTTGGTATATATGAAAAATCCCGTTTAAGTATTCTGTTTTTGAGTAATAAAATAACTGGGCGAAAATTGTTCTCTGCGATTGCAGAAATATACTATTTCCTACTCTGCGACCGCAGAAGGCAAGATGCGATCGCAGAAGAGCCAGTCCACAGACCTCTGCGATCGCAGAGGGAAAGGTGCGACCGCAGAGAGATACTACCCAGCCCCCACCTGACTCCACTGACACACTATGCGATCGCGGAGGACGAGATGCGATCGCATAGTGCAACCCAGCTACCCCTTCACCTAAGCCTATGCGATAGCGGATCAAAGGCTGCGATCGCAGAGAAGAAACCACCAGACACCATAAACAGGTCCAAAACACCAGATTTTTACACTTTAACTCGCCCCGTTAGCTACCCGAAACTCATCCGAGCCCTCGGGTCTCAAAACCAAAAATACACACGACTCCCAAAACATCCTACGGACTTATTCAAGCATTTAAATCACCAAGATATCATCAAAATCATCGAATTAAACCTCAACACTCTTAGAATTTTCTTAAAACTTCATAAAGCTTAAATTTTCCAATTTTAATCCGAATCACGTCATTTCAAGTCCGGTTTACACCAAATTTCACAGATAACTCACACAACATATAATAAACCTGTTCCGGGCTCCGGAACCATAATACGGGCCCGGTAACACGGTTTTCACATCAAACTTCATTTTCAAAAACCTTTATTATTTTCAGGAAAAAAAATTTAAAAATTTATTTCCCGGGCTTGGGACCTCGGAATTCAATTCCGGGCATACGCCCAGGTCCCATATTTTCCTACGGACCCTCCGAGACCGTCACATCATGGGTCCGGGTCCGTTTACCAAAAATATTGACCAAAGTCAACTTTATTCATTTAATCGTTATAAAAAATCCATTTTCATCAAATTTTCACATAGAAGCTTCCCGGCTACACGCCTGGGCTGCGCACGCATATCGAGGTGAGATTGACGAAGGCTTTCAGAGCCTCGGGACATAGATTTAGCTGAATTTACTTAGGATGACCTTTTGGGTCATCACACCCCAGTGGCTGTGACCCGGATGGATGTGAGCCATGTGCTCGAGAGGCAGCTAGACTGTATGATGGACGTACTGTCCTATGGCCCTGTGCTGAAACACCCGGTGTCTGCACAAAGATGTAGGGCTGGTGATGTTGTGGTGCCACATAATATCCATCAGGTGGAGGATAAGACATAGGCGGATATAATGGCAACTGTGAAGAGGGTGGAAAAGATGGAAGATTATCTCCTACTCTCCTCTTTCCATTCTTAGCCTTTACTCGACCCCGAGAACCAGTAGGGTCATTGTTACCTCGACCCTTGCCTGTCATCTGCATAATATAATACATATTTAGATTGAAACATATAATAAACTAGCTATAAAACGAGAGTTATTAAAGAAACCAACTTTTTAAAGCTCTCTATTTGATAAGCGACCAACTAGGTCCCACTTTAGCGACCAAAGTTGGTCGCTAATTTTACTTTTTTCTTTGACCAACCAAGTCTGACCTTCCGGTCAACATTTTGACCACATTATCGACCAAATAGCAACAAACTGTGGTCGCTAATGTATTTACAATTATTTTGTAATTATTTTATCCAGTTTAGCGACCAACTTTGGTCGCTTTTTTTGACAGAACAATTTTGGTCGCAAAAGTTTGGTCGCTTTTGGCCAGATATTTAGTAGTGTGAGTTGGGGTTTACGTATCATGACCATGCCACGAAAATCGTAATCATAGTCACGATGATTTAATTTTTAATCACACCTAAAGAAATGTCACGACCCAAATTCCTATTCAGGTCATGATGGCGCCCAACACCGAAGTCAGGCAAGCCAACACTAGTTTGCTAACGAAATTGCTTAAATTAAAGAGATGTTCAAATACTTGTTCAGTTTTAATTTAAGAAGTCCTTTAATGAAAGTGAAAAAGTAACTCAAAAATCGTTTGCCAATATATACAGTATAGCAAAATACTAGGAAAACCAACTACGTATGTCAAGACCTAGTGTCACAAGTCCACAGGCGACTAGTGGAATGTACCAAAATAATCAAAATGAATGTACAACTGTCTGAAAGGGGTAGACAGAAATATCCCAAAAACAATAGAAACTCCACAGTGTTGCTGAGGAACGCCAGGAAAAGCGTCTCACCGTGTAGTCAGGTCCAGATAGTACTTTCAATGACGAACACCGGAATAGTGACCAGGTGAAATAGCCTCAGAACCTGTACAATTAAGTACAGAAGTGTAGCATGAGTACATATAAACAAGTATGTACCCAGTGAGTATCCCGTCTAAACTCGAAGAAGTAGTGACGAGAGGTAGATGTGTTACTCACTAGGGTCGTCATCAATAATATGATTTAATGAATCTAATAGTAATAACATTTATGGAAAACAAGTAGACATGAAGCATCAGTATATAAAGATAACAATCTCCCTGCAAGGGCCAAGTAACAATATTTAACAAAAATCACAAGTTCTTTCTCACAGAACAATTTAATTTGTAAGAATAATAATAAGACTCTTAATCAAGCACATAGCATATAATATGTCGAGGCGTACGGCCGAAGCGACGCGGAAATTTAAATGTGCACTGTCGAGGGTCGAGCGGCACGAACCATAGATGCATCTATTATCCCGCTCTCAAATCAATCATGCGACGCGGTTGACATAAGTATAAGGCTACCCCGCTCACGAATTATACATGCGACACGGGTGCTCGTAGACATACACAGAATTATCAGGAATTTATCATGGATTATTCTTAATTTCGGGGATTTAAACACTTAAACTTACACATAGCTTCCGAAATTCTCATGTTAATTTCAAGGGTAATAAGCAACCAGGAACACAAGTAAGGATACAGGTAAGGCACATAATGCATGCTTATGAGATCTTAAATCCTACTCGACGCAATAGAGTAGTAGCTACGCACGGACTCTTGTCACCTTGCACGTACGTAGCCCCCGCAAATAAGGACCAATTCAATCATTTACATTTACCTATGGGGACAATTCCCTCTTACAAGGTTGGAAAGGAGACTCACCTCGCGTAGAATCAACTTCCCGGCCAAGAACGCGCCCGAAACTCCAAACTTACACCCGAGGACTCGAAACTAGTCAAATGATATATAAATACGTCAATGCATGCTCAAGGTATGGAAATTCTCCTACTTATTTAGTAAATTTACTATTCTTGAAGACATTCTAGAATACACCCCCGGGCACACACGCTCGGATTCCGAAAATGTTCAAAGATAACACTCACCCATAGCCTAAGGGTCATTAATATATAATTTTTATATGATTTCATGGTAGAAAAGTGGTGAAGTTCCCTAAAGTTCATCAACCCTAGGTTTTCACTCTAACCCCTTTGATTTCAATTATTTAAATTTTAATCTACCTAAGTTTTGGTGTAAAACTCTAACATTTAAATAGAATTTACTTACCTCTTAGTAGCTAGGTGGTGGAGAGTTCTTCCCAAGATCTCAAGTCTTCAATGGTGGTGAAAAATGGAAGAAATGAAGGAAATCCCGTGTTTAAGTGAAAACACACTGCCTGGCCTACAGGGGTTCCGCACATGCAGCTTCGAGGACCGCACCTGCGGTCTCGCGCCTGCGAGCTGGGGCTCGCACCTGCGGAGTTGGACGGGAAAGGCTAAGCCCGAACCTGCGGTGCTGGAGACCGCACCTGCGGTTCCGCTCCTGCGGAATTCCCGCACCTGCGGCTGGGCAACCGCACCTGCGGTCACACCAGATCAGGTGCACCAGCTGCATTTTCAGCTGGTTTTTGGCCTCGTGTGGTGTCCGGGAGGCACCTGGGCCCACTCGAACCCCCGTCCAATTATACCAACAAGTCCTAAATCATAATACGAACTCGCTCGAGCTTTCGGAACACCCGAAACAACGCTAAATCTCAAAATCACCCCTCAAAACCCCTAGAATCAAACTTAAGAATTTTTAAGTTCTTGAATTCGGTTTCAATGCGCCAAACCGACCTATACTACTCGGAATGACACCAAATTTTGCAGGCAAGTCATGAATGACATAACGGAACTATTCCCAGTCTCGGAATTCCGTTCGGACTTTGATAACATAAAATCACGTTCCAAACCAAATCTCAAACTTAAGGAAACTCTATTTCGCTATTTGGCATCGAAACGCTTCCAGGTCATCCAAAACCTATTCCGGACATACGTACAAGTCCGAAATCACCATACGAAGCTACTGGAATCGTCAAAACTCGATTCCGATGCCGTTTACTCAAAATGTTGATCGAAGTCAAACTTGGCTTTAAAAGCCAACCTTAAGGAACCAAGTGTTCCTACACTATTCCAAACACTTCCAAATCCCGAACCACCCGTCCCCGCAAGTCACAAATCACAATAAGCCGCTACAGAAAGTCTAATTTAAGGAAACGGGATCCGAATACGCAAAATGACCGGTCGGATCGTTACAAGAAACTACACTTATTAAATGAGTTAATTGATTATTTAACGGTTACCGCGGGCCTAGCATTTACAAATAGTTGTTCAATCTCCTAAATTTGGGATTCAATGAGAAATCCAGCAGTTGCAAAACTTTTGGGAAAGTTCGGGTATTAATATGTTGTTTAAGAGGAAGTCATTTCTGTGGGCAAACTAAGTATGTGTTTAGAACATAAACGATGATAGGCTCACAATTGATTGAACTTAAACCACCAAAGTTTGATTGTCAACCAAGTGAATTCAATTTCAATTAAAATAGAAATCAATCATGCCTTAATTAACTGTACTAGCTTAAAATATGTCGTGTGGAATTTGGTCCAGAGATAGGCTCACAATTGATTGAGCCAACTTGGATTGTTTTCAACAGGAAATCTGGGCCTCCAAAACAGGCCTAACTTGGTGCGCGAAATGCACCTGCCCATGCACTCTTTTAGAGCAGCTTAAGCATATCTCGCCCTTAGCTAATCTAGCAGTCAATAATTCATTTTTCTAAACAACAGCCAAATCCAAATGACAACTAAATTTATACTTTTCTATCCGAAAACTAAGTTAATACATGTCATCTCCTCTTACTGAGGAATTATTATTATACAAGGAGGATAACAGTAAGATGATACACCATATTTATACCATGAGATCGCTAATGAACTCAAGCAAGTGATTCAATGGAAAATCCAACTCCATTTCTCGAATCATACATGCTTCTCAACCTATCTCTATCATTTAAACCATATCACATGAAGAAAATTGGTGTGGATCCAGTTCTATTCTCTGACAAGGAAGAAAGGAGAGAATGTTAGCTTCAAGTTTCACGTATTAATTTTGATGATAACAAATCAACATAATTATTAATCAAACAACATTTACTTGTGGTAATCTTATTTTTGCACCAGTTTATTCAAAAAAGAAGACGCCGGAAAAGATCCAAACAAATACATGAAAGAAAATATCATGTGATGAATCTATCGAGGAAGATTATTTTCAGAGATTCAATCTTCAAGCATGATGGAAGGAATAATATCTGATAAGCATATTTCAAATATTGAATAGTTTACTACAATATCAGAAGAAGACTCTACGAAAATTATGGAAGGGAAGTTCTTAAATATCTTGAAAGGAAGATTGCTAAAATCGTGGAGAAGATTTTTATTTTGTGCAAGAAACTATGGAAAAGATACTACAAGATCAAGAAAGGAATATTTACCATATATATAAGAAGAATATATTTTCTATGGAAAGAAAATATATTATGGGTGTAGTACATTCTATATTATGGAAAAAGATTATTTTTCAAGATCAAGAAAGTAGTCAAAGATTTATTGAGATCTATCAGAAAGGAAATATTTTATTAAGAAAGATATTTTTACGAGGACAGGTGTTGCAAGGAATTGACTAAGTCTTGCATTTGACGAATGTTGCACAAAAAAGCTTATTATTCTAAATATTTACTACGGGATGAGATGGAAAGTACCATTCTTATGGAAATTCAATTATAGAAAGAAGCATGAGTTACTGAATTTAATCAAGAATTACTACAATCACGGAAAAGTAAATCATGGGAATTTTGATTGAATCATCATGACTATTCTCATTATTGATCGTGGATCTATTCAAGGAAAGAATTGATATTGGCATCATGATTGGAAATTCAAATTGTCCAGTTCAAAAGAAAAGTTGATATCCAAATCTGCCTTATAGAAGTCATGTTCATATCAACATATCAAGACTTGATGACTAACAAGAAAAGAACCTTTTATACAAAAGGCATTAATTGATACGTCCTTGATTAAATGGTTTGTAGTATGTAAAGATCTCTTTAATGGATAATCGTTTGTACTCAAAGGAAAGAGTAGTTACTCTTCAACATCAAACTTAATCGAGACAAGGATTGTGATCATGTTCAAAAGGGCAAGAAGCAGTAAAGGAAAGTTGGAGCAGCAACAAAGGAAATCCTTTTCCAAAATTAGAAGACCGTTGCAACGGCTAGAATATTCAACGACCAAGTATAAAAGAGGAGTTACTTACAACAGCAAACTCATGCAGCCTTCTATACAATTGTCTATCCAAATACAAGTTCTTTATTCTACTCTTAACAAGAATTGTAGTTCACTTTATTTTTTCTTAACAGCAAGTGAGAAAAGATCCATGGCAGGGCATCAAATTACAGAAATCGTACTTCAAGAGGGTTACTCAACAAGTAGGCCACCGTACTTCAATAGTCAAAACTATAGCCATTGGAAGGAAAGAATGAAGGTTTATGTTCAATCAATGGGTTATCAAGCCTGGCTAGTTATTCAAAATGGACCAAGGCCTATTCCGAACAACAGTGATGGAAAGAAGCTTGTAAAAAGGGGCATCCATACTTGATTACACAAAAGAATAGTTGGATATTATGCAAACAAATTCTAGAGCAATCAACATGCTCTATTGTGCGATTAGTGTAGAAGAATATAAGAAAATATCCACGTGCGAGACTGCTAAAGATATATGGGACAGGTTGAAAAATATCCACGAGGATGCCAACAAAGTAGAGGAAATTGAATCCACGTCAACTCTTGAAGAATCCGAAAATGGTAAAGATCGAGTAGAATAGAAAATCTCAATCCATCCAGAATCATCAAAAGAATTGGAAGAACGAGGTTCAACAACAAGAGAACATATGCTGCTACAAATGTGGTAAACATGGACATATGATATTAAAATGTCCCATCCTCAAGAAGAAAAATCATTGAATCTCAACTTGGAGAGACGAGGATAATCAAGAAGAAATGACAAACATATGTCTCAAGAAAAGAGGGGAAACTGACGAGGTGTTCTTTAATGCTATTATGGATTGTGATCTCAAGAAAAAGAATCACAAATCTTGGAGCGACGAGGATGAATCTGAAGAAGAAAAAAATCACGAAAGATTGGAGAATCAATGTTTCATGGCAATAGGAGAAATTAACAAGGTATGTCCCTCTCCTGTTACGTATTGTGATAAATGTGATGAATTGCAGGAAGATATCGAATTGGTTCTCAATGACCTTGAGAAAGTTCTAAATGAATATAATAAATTGAGGAAGGAGAAGAAGAATTGGGAGATCCAACTTGAAGAATATAACAAGTTGATACATGAGAAGAAAGATTAGGAGATCCAACTTGAAGAATATAACAAGTTGAGAAGTGAAAAGAAAGACTGGGATATTCAGCTTAAAGAATATCTGGTGGAGAACAACTTACTTCAAGAAGAAAATTTTGAACTTTGCAAACAAATAAGCAGCTTGCACAAATCCCCCGGCCACTACTTTGATCGATCAAAGTCATGTCCTTGGCTTAACAGCTATAATTCGACTGAAAAGGGATCTACTGGTAAACGTCCTACTTTGAACAAGTAGACTGAGGAAATCTCCAAGTCAAATAACAAGGAAGCTGCAGGTAAACACTCTTCTTCTCATATTACATGCCACTATAGTGGCAATTCTGGACATAAAGTATTTGCATGCAATTATGCCAAAAGCTATGTTAGATCAAAATATTTTGTACTCTTTACATGCCACTACTCAACCGTTTTGTACCACAAGGGAACCAAATAAACAACCAATACTCTTTCCAAAATAACCACAGTAATATTTAACAACAAAAAAATAACAAGGCCAACTAGTCATAGAAACAATAATGAACATAGAACAATTAAGACAAACATCAATTCAGTTGGGAACGAGAAAGGGATCATATTTATCAAGCAAATTGGGTGGTGCATAGATTCTCGTCACCTCACCTATACACCACGCTCAAGCATTTCACATAGTAAACAAGTGGGGATTCCTATTCCCTCAAGTCAAAGTTAGACCAAACACTTACCTCAATTTCGCAGGCCACTCACTCCTCAATTATGACTTTTCCTTTAGAAGCTTGCTCTAACTTGCTCGAATCTAATCATAATTAACTCAATATCATTAATTAAGGCTAACAGAACTAACTTTATTGAAAATTATAATTTTTTCTAAGTTTTCTCAACAAAAAAAAATGAAAACCCGAACCCCGCCCCGCTTGGTCTAAACTCGGGGTTCGGACCAAATTACGTTTACCCATTCACCCACGAACCCAAATATATAATTAGTTTAGAAATCCGACCTCAATTTGAGTTAAAGATTTGATTTTTACAGGATTCCCTAATTCTACCCAAACCCTCAATTTTTACCATGAAAATTCTTAGTTTTTGATTTAAAAGTGATGAAAAACAATGAGTAATTGAAAGAACAAAGTTTAGAATTGATTACCTATGACTTGGGGATGATAATTGTTGAAGAAAATTATTCTTAGGGATGTAAACTTCGAAAATAAGGTGAAGAAGAAGGTCTGCCCGTTTTTAATATATTTTTTGCTAGCTATTCTGCCTCGTTTCTCATGACAAACGATCCAGATACTCGATGTTTATGTGGCAAATGGATTCCTTGTGAAATTCTAGTCAAGTTAGGCTTTTGAATCACTCAATTTGACCTTAAAATGAAGGAGATATGTAGGTTTTAATATTTGCAAATAATGCAGATTTTTAATGCACCGTCAGGGGCAATTTTGTAATTAACCTGAAAAATTTGGCAACCTTAGTAAAATGACCATAAAATTCTCATACGATGTCCAAATTTGATGATTCTTTTTGTTACGGGTCCGTAATTACGATACATAGCTAATACTTCATTCAAAACAGCAATCAGAGCTCATTTGTTCAATATAATATCATTTATGCTTGAAGAAATGACGTGGAAGCATAAGAAAGAACGAGCGCAACACAACCCAAACCTATTTGAAACTCACCCGAGCCCTCGGGGCTCTAAACCTAACATGAACGCAAGTCTAAAAGCATCATGTGGACTTGCTCGTGCGATCAAATCATGAAAATAACATGTTAAACTATCAATTAAACCTCAAAACTCATCATTTTCATCAAGAACACTTAAAGCTCATAACTTTTCAACCGAATGTCCGAATCACGTCAAACGAAATCCGTTTTTCACCAAATTTCACAGTAAACCTTTAAATACTATAACAAATCTGTACCGGGCTCTGGAACCAAAATACGGGCCCGATACCAATGGTTTCAAACATTAGTTCTTTTCTTTATTTCATTAATAATTCAGCAAAATAATTTCTGTCAAAAATTGATTTCTAAGGCTTAGGACCACGGAATTCATTTTCGGGCATACGCCCGAGTCCCATATTTTACTGCGGACCTTCCGGGATCGTCGGAACACAGATCCAAGTCTGTTTACTCAAAATATTGACCAAAGTCAACTTTAATCAAATTTTAATTCTAGAATTTACTATTTCTTATATTTTCACATAAAAGCTTTTCGATTTCACGCCCGGATTGCGCACGCAAATCGAGGTATTTAAAATTAATCCTTTTAGGGATATTAAGCATAGAACGGAGTCTAAATTCATAAAATGACCCCTTGGGTCATCACATGCACACACAACACCTTTGTTAGTTTCGAGACATTTAAAAGATAGGGAATCACACATTGAGGATGCAATGCACCAGAACAATTAAATGTTTCTAAAATGTTTTTGCAACGGTTGTGTGTTTCATCCTGACTTTCACTATCTCTTTTTTCATTTTGTATCTCTTTTCTTTCGTTCATCTTTTTGTATCTTGATTTCTTTTTCTTTCTCTTTTTGTTGTTTTCCGCTCTTTATTTTTCTTTGTTATTTTTTGTCACTCTTTTCTTTCTTTTTCTTTCTATTTTTTGCTCAGTTTATTTAATGGCAATGATTGACTCTAATGGAGATTGCCTACATATAATGACGCCACATGAATGAGACAATTACGTAGTTTAGGGGAATAAATGCAAATGACAGTAAAGAAATATTTTGGGGGTTTTCAATATTTAATTAATAAAAATATTTATGGTTTTTGCTATTACAAAGACTCGAAGATATTGATAACTAGAAAAGGAAATATACAAACTCAAAACAAAACAACAAACAGACCTGACATAAATGAAAGGACAAACAGACTCAAGAAAAGGTAAAATACATACTCAAAGACTAAAAAATCAAGAAACATATGGGCCTCGAATGTTATTTTGGGGGCCCGCAAGACATCAGTGGGTCTCGGTGTGGGCCTGCATGTGATCTTTTACAGAAGGAGCTCTAGATCGGCCATCACCCGGCGAGCGAAAGACAACACCGAAGAAAAGAACATAGATCTGGTCATACCCTCGCATTCATTGCATTTCATTGCAGTGTAATCGACTATTTCTTTGATTCTCAGTTTAACGACACCTTTTTCTTGGAGCAAACGTCCAATTTGTTGTGCACAAGCTTCCAACACATGCATGGCTGTGTTGTTTTGGTCTTTCAACTTCAGCACGTTCTCTTCTAATTGGTTAATCAGTGTATAAAAATATTCTCTTTTTGTCTTAAAGTCCTTTGTCTGCTGACCCATTTCATTTTTTAGGGTGGCGAGCTTTTTCCTTAAATCGTGACTTCTATGTCATATCTTTTCATTAATTGGTAGGCTGACCTTGTATGTTCTTATGCACCTTTCGCCAACTTTTCTCGAGCTTTTGCCAGGTCTTCCTCGTCTTTTGTCAGACCGGCCGCATAATCATGCACTTTTATCCTCAAAGTGCTTATGATTCTTTCATCCCTCTCACTTCTTATCAGTGTTTCGGTGGCTATTTTCATTTCTTGGAGCTGAGCTCAGAGGGCTTCGTTTTTTCGGGCTAACCTCTTCTTTTCTCTCTCATTCTCAGCGGCTTGCAACCCACTTTCAAATTTGATAGTTCTGACTTGATGTTCTAGCTTGTTGATGGTGGTCTCGTATTTTTGCTATTTGGCTAACCAGACCCATTGTTCTTGTGCCCCATTAGTGAATTGTTGGACATGGGACCTTTTTGCGGGCTGTTCTGGATCTTGATCGACCCCGACTCTCTTGTCATACCATGTTGTGTAATTAGATTCTACCTCACTGGATGACGAATTCCGCACCTGAGTATGTGGCTTTAGAAACCAACATTGATTCCATTTGAGAAGAATGGATGACCCTCGAGAAGGTTCTAATGGATTCAGGAGTTTTATATAGCGATTGGGAATTTTTAGGATTTTTATATGACTAGAATATAGGATTTAAATTGGATGGTATCGAGACTCATGATATTTCTATATCATTATGGATTCTACATTTCAGTATCAGGAAGATGAAGAAGACAGATTTAGATTCACAGAATATCTCTTTAGAGTAGGTGTCTCGATTGTGGTACTTTTGGGGTGCTTAAGCAGGAATACAACGGCTTATGGGCCTTAGGACGGTGTGGTTTTATGCTAGGATCTCTTGTGGTGAACTTAGGAAAGAATTGTGGTGTTCTAGCAAGGAAAGTGTCAACTTGAGGGTAATTCGGAAGGAACTCAGAGAAATAGGACAGTTGGGGAGTAGGTTGGATCAACACAGTAATGGATATGATCGGTTCTTTGGGTACTTAGGATGAGATGTATGTCTACAAGTGTTTTTTGGCAATACTCTTGGGTTTTGTGATCTGCATGGCTAGGTTAAGCTAGAGAGATTCAGTTATGATGGCTTGGTTATGTGCAAATGGTTTTCGATGAGTTCTGATGGTTTCTACCACGGTTTGAGATGGATATTTCCTATCGGCGTGTGAGCATATTATGTATTCTGATTTTCTTCTGGATGAGATCGAATGGAAGGTTTGTGACTAATCGGGTATGTATTTTGCTGATGAATCAGAGTTGATTATGAGATTCTCGTACTTTTCATATGATGGCATGATTGATGCGGCGTATGGGGGGGATTGAGATTTGCGTGTGCAAGGTCACAGTTCAGTTTTGAAGGGAAGGTCATGAATCTTAAACAATATGGACGGTTTTAGATGTTTAGATGAATGCCACTACAACGTGGTATTGCTTGAGAAGGGTGCGCATTTCAGAAGGTGCACTGAGTTTTGACTTATAGGCTTCATTGGTATTGTGGTACTCGTCTACATGATCAATTGCTGATATTCAGATTTTTGTGGTGGTAGGGAAGAATTATAGAAGAACTTCTCATGGGAGGATCTTGTATGAGAGATATGTTAGATATTCGATTGTTGGAGTTGGGATCAGCTATGGTGATTCATGTGTTCTATGAATTCGGAGACTGGGAGTTCTCAAAAGTAGATTGTTTCATGGTTGTGAATCGCGAAGATATGGACAAAGCTAGCCAGATGTAGGACGCATTATGGTTAGGTCATTATGGACTTTCGTAGGGTTAATTATCTATTTGTGGATGACATTGGTTGATTTGGGGGCTCATTGGTAAGCCTAATGAAGATGTGTATTCTACACCAGGTCGAATTTGTTGGCTCCGTACTGCTATTATTGAGGGATGTTCCATTCGTCTAGAATTGATCTCATTTTTATCTGGTATGTTCTATGTATTACTCTTTTATGCTACAAGGGTTTGTGATTTGTTGGTTATATGCACACATGGTGCAGTTCTATTTGGTCCTTGTAGGGGAATCCGAGAGAGATGATGATTCGGGTGAGGAATGGTCGAGTGTGCCTTGGTTATGGCCTTTCTCTAATTGTGATATATTGTTTTGTTTTCTTCTCCATGGTTATGGTCATGCACTTCGTGTATTTGATGACGAATTGCGTGTAGTTGTTGATATTGAGCATTGTGGCTTGAGGTATTTCATATGGGTCGGTGTTTGGATAGGGTCGCACACTGAAATGAAGTTATGTTGGGATATGATCCTTTGTGTTAGATTCGTATTTTTTGGTTCTACGGTGTGATAGATCTTAGCATTGCGTTGTGGTGGTACTTGTTGAGCTTGCGAAACGGTTCTGTTATTTGAGTCGTTTTTCATTTTTGAGTGCATTTGAATTGTTGCATATTGGTGCACGGATTGCACGGTTTGTGGATCTAGGTAGTATTGGTGTGGCATGTTTGTAGAGTAGCTTGTATTTGATGAGATGAAGTCTTTGGGACTGAGGTGATTGCTATCGAATTTGATTACGGCGTGTTTGGAAGAGTGATGTCGGAAGCCAGCATAAAATTTGGGCTACGATTCTAGTTAGGCAAGAGAGTTCCATGACTTGTTGATCTGGTGAGTGGTTGTGAGTTCTACATGTTTCATTCATCATCAGCAGCGTATGAAGGTTTTAGAGTGGGGTTTTATTTGATATGAGGTTTATTGCCGGTACCGGGTGTGTTTTGAGCAGCTACTGTTGTCAAAAATTATTGCTAGGAGCATCTGAGTTATTTGGTATATCATATGATTACATCTAGGGTTATGGATATAACTTGATACAACTTTTTCAGACTTACATAGCGCGTAGGTGCGAGATTCGGGTATTGTAAGGAATTTTGGATGTTGGAAATTGGGTTCCAAGGTTTATGGGTTAAGATTGAATTAAGGATCTTCAGTTAGGTTGTGTCATCAGGCTTTTATGAATTAGGGTGACGTGGGATCACCCCCAGGTATGTGCATGGTAAGGTTAAACGGTGGTTCGATGGCTTTGGAACGACTCTAGGCACGTTTGAGGACCAACGTAAGTTTAAGTGAGGGAGAATGTAACGATCAGACCGGTCATTTTAAGCATTTTCGCTCCACTAAGCTATTTTAAGTCCCGAGTAGCTTCGTATGATCTATTATGATCTGTGTGAGCCGTCAGTTTTGGTTTCTTTTGTGATTCAGAATTTATTTGGAAGAATGATTCTCTCCTAGGAAGCTTTAAATTGGAAGAGTTGACCAAGTTTAAATTTTGAGTATTTAACCCCGGAATGAATTTTTGATGGTTTCGTTTTATTTTGATGGTTTCATTTTCGGAGTTACTCATACTTTGGTGTTTTCGGTGAAAGATTTGGGTTTTACTGATACCTGAGAAGCATGACTATTTTCTATAACCGTGAACGAGTTGTGCAATATATTTTTGAGTCATTGTTTGTACTGTTTTTCTTATGTTGTTACGAATTGTTCTTGGCTATTGGTGTTGCACTTTGACCTTAGTCCAAGCTCGTCACTGCTTTAAACCTAAGGTTAGGTATGTTACTTATTAAGTACGTGGGGTTACTCATATTACACTTTTGCACCTTATGTGCGGATTTTGGATGTTGATGTTGTTTTGTATGGCGGGATCTGGCATTGAAGATGTACCTGTGTTCCGGTCATAGCTACCTCTTATTCTTGGTAGCTTTAGAATTATTAATTTGTTCATGTATATTTCAAACAGATGATGTATTTATTTCATAACAACTTTGTAAACTCTAAATCTTAGAAGTTCATGATTTGTACTACCAGTCCTTGGGAATTTTTTGTATAGAAGTTCAGTTATATTATCATTACATTTGTCAGTAAAATCTCAACGAATTGGATTGTTGTTAATTGGCTTACCTAACCGGTTGGGGTTAGGTGCCATCACGATTAGTTGGATTTTGGATCGTGATTGGGGCTATATATGTTGGATTTGCGCATGTGGCGAGACAGTGTGGAATAATTATTATGTGCATGTGGCAAGACAAGGCGAGCATTTACTTTATTGTTGCGCACACGACGAGACAAGGGGGCTATGTCGGGGATGATTTGTGATGGCACGGGGGCATTGTTATTGATGATATTTGTGTGGTGGTGTGACTATCTTGTGTGAGTCATGCATATTGCGGGGTTTTTTCAATGTGCTATTCCGTGGCTTTGATCTTACTTGTTGACTCGAGCTATGATAGTACACTTCCCCAATCATACATCATAATATCAGCCCAGGAGTATAATTCTTGTTGTTTATTTATCATTTACGTGTATTTTTTTATATCTGATTTCTGTGTGAGGACTGGACTGTAGGCACGTGAGTTGACCGTGCGGATATGTGATATTGTTATTGTTAGCACGTGAGTTTTCCGTGCGGGTATGAGGTTACTATTACTATAGTACGTTAGTTTCCCGTTCAACACGTACATTGTTCGTACAGTTTGTGATCATGAGATGCCATGTGATTATGATTCGTGAGTTAGGATTTGTGAAATTGTGGTATTTTGGTGTGATTCTTATTGTACATTTTATGTTGAAAAAGGTTATGGTTATTGTCTTCCTTATTTCCTTCCATTCATATTTTGGTTGTACTTGGTTACCTGTTATCTTTACCGCATATACTCTCTTACTGACAATTGTTGCTTTGCTACCGTTGTTAGCCTTGTACTGATAAATTGCTTAATTGTCCTTTAACTACCTTTATATTTTTGTTGTTCGATTTTGTCAATATCAAGCACAAGTTTATATCTTATAGGTTCCTTGACCTGACCTCGTCGCTACTTTATCGAGGTTAGGCTTGATACTTACTGAGTACCGCTGTGTGTCAGTCGTTAGTTAGTTGATTGTGAGCTATCGTGGAGACTTCATGGTATATCTGTCATTCTGTTCGCAGGCTCTTGAGTCACCTTCTATTGCTTTAATTACCGTTGTTTATTTCTATTCCGGAATAGTTGTAATTAGAAATTTTCTAGCGAACATAGTAGAGCTTATGACTTGTACAACCGGTTCTGGGATATAGTACATCTATTGATGGTTGTTGGATATGTATAGAAATTTCTGGTTCATGTTTAATAGTCAGTTGATTTAAATATTTTTATATCCCAATATGTGTTAGGCTTATTTAGTATTAGAGATTAGGTACCATCACGATATTCTAACGAGGGAATTTGGGGTCGTTAGAGTAAGCCTAGTACTTAGTATATCACCAAGTAATTTGTGTTCATTTCAATTTGGTACTTTCAAATGATCAACACTCTAATCATTTCTACATAAAGGTTCTTTCAACTGTTTAAAAACTTCTCTTTTTTCGTTTCCGAAGGATTAGAATCTTAACTGGTTACAACAATTGCTTTTAGACCAGGATATGAATTGACATTTAGGTATCTTAAAATGTTTAACAACCAATAGAAAACCAACTTTGATTTGTATTTAACAACCAATACTCGTCGTTTTGTTGTCTACCTGCCAAACTCTAACTTGGCTGCAATTTCCTGCATTTTGTTATGTTACCCCTAAACTAATCTGCATTTTTTATTTCTTTTTCTAGTCCATCAAGTTTTCTTTATTTATTTTATTTTATTTGCTTGGTTTTGAGGTCTTTGATTCAAGTCAAATTCAACCCGATGTAGATTTCTATGTCTCTTGAATGAATATCACATTGTTTAAAGCAAAGTTGATCATATTTGACTTTTAACAACCAACAGTATGTCGTTTTGTTGCTTATCTACTCACTTTCTAGTTTGCCCTTTGGGCCTTTGGTCTCAAATAACATTTCCATCACCTTGAATACATACAATGTAAATACAAAGTTCTGGGGTTGTTTGGAACTTTGGATAACATGTTGTTCTAAATTGCATGTTTGTTTATGTGAAGAATAATATTAAGAAGGGTCTTAAGATAATACTAACGTATAGGTGAATAACAACAGGGAGATAATACGTACAAATTATTTATTTCAAGATTATTTTTAAATATTTTAATTTCCGTATTGATGATACACATATTTCTATTTCACATTTATTTCTGCTTAAAATAATGCATAGCTTATCGCATAATTTGATTATTAATAATCTAATTATAAGTTACCGAAATTATTTTTTCTTGTATGGCTAATCAAACATTCTATTAGTCATGATTTTTTTCTAACCCATCAGACACAATTTATTATGTTATACAAAAAAATTTGTTTGAAATTATTTTTTCTAGTTCTTCCAAACGACCTAAGTACTCTCAAACGTAAATAATTAAATGTTATTAAGATTCATTTTTAGAATCTTCCTTGTCACTAGTTTTAATCATTAATTAAGAGCACACGAGGACTTCTAACTTTTCTGGTCAAGTAACGATTTTTTATTATATACGAATCTTCGCCAATTTAAATATTATATCGTTGGTAAGAGAATAAAATCTAGAAACAAGTTACAACTGCAAAGTTCTTCCATCAATCTTGAAATTTTTTGTAGGTAGCTTTAAAATGTCTGGCTTAGAGTTTAAATCTTTATGCTTTTAGTTATAAATTTATTAATAATGTATTAGCTAGCTTTCTTCAATATTTAGCTAGTGAAATGTGCATGACTTTTGAGATTTTAAATTTGGATAATTTTCTTATCTTTTATACGTAACATTAAAAAAGGAAAAATAATTAATTTTTGAATAACTTTTATCTATAACAAAAAAAAAATATCTAAACGTCAAATGATGTTATAAGTATATAACAACCATTAATTATAAAAGTCAAAAAATATCGGAACAAACGAGGTTGTTATAGACAGAGTTGACTGTGTATCATATATGAAGAAACTGGAAAAATGATTCGTCCCATTGAAACTAGGTTTTACACATTATGTGATGAAAAGAAAGTATCCTACCGTGAGAGAGAGGATTTACGTATCAGGATTCGCCCAATAAAGAGAGAAGAAACAGAAAAAGATAAAAACAATTTGTATTTCTTTCGCTAAGCAGGAAAGGAGAAATTTAGGTTATGTACTAAAATTTAAACTATATCTTCTCTATGTAGCAAAACTGATAATATAGCAAAAAACATTTTTTCATTTTTTTTGTTTTTCAAAGTAAAGGTTTCGTATAATGAAAAAAGATAGGGAAAAACAAAAGTATTTTGAGGAGCTGGAGATTGTCCTTGATCTGCCAATCTAGTCCAATTCCTCCAAATAGTACAGAAAATATGGTTCGAAAATGAGGCAAGTATCATTTTCTTATAGGCCTGTTAGCATTCGGCACCGATCCTACTTTTCTATTGTAAAATGCATAAGATCATTGGCACCTATTTAGGAACTCTATAACTTATATTTCCAATTCTTAGTCCAGATCCTAAATCTTTTTTATCACGTTCAACTGTGTCTAAGAAAAGACTAAGCGGGCGTTACAAATATAATCCGGGGTATTATGCCCAGAGTCGAATCCCACAGGGACTTAACGTATCAAAAGAAGTCTTTAGAATACTAAATTCTTACTAGTCAACCTCCTCAAACTTTGTGAATAACAATTGGTGATGTGATTCTACTACAGCTAATTGAATCTATAAAACTAAGAGTAACTATCAAGCAGTTGTAAACAATTGGAATAAAAGTCTAAGGTAATGGTTTCCCCCGTTGGTTCTTTCCCTAGTTGTATGTTCCTATAGCTTTGATTTGGTTGTCTCTATCAATCATGAACTCTCCAGTTATCGTAAATCTTTCTCAAGCATTTATGACAATTTACTAGACGCACTCTCTCGAGCTACGCTAGCTATATTTACGTTACGGTTCACTTTAGATTGCACCCGAGGTATATTATTTCTAACCCAACCTCTAAACCCTCGGTTATGACTTTCGTCTATACTCCGGGAGTGGTGTTGTTCAACAACTACCTAAATATGCACTCTTTCTCAAGCAGATACATAATAAATAGGAACCGCTAGTTGAGGGCCCTTCAACTAACTACAATCAAAACGTAGTTGAACAAATAGAGATGAATAACCAACTCAAAACTATATTAACATGCCAACAAGTTTATCCCCAACGGGTTTCACCAAAACCTTAGATAAAAATATTTAGCTACTCATAATAATAACAAAAACTACAAAATAATTCATAGTCAATGATAAAAGAACAAAAGAGGAGACTAAAGATTGATGTCCAATGTTCCTCCTTGCCTCTTGCCCTTGCTTTTGATGTTTTCTACTGTAAAAACGGATTCTCTCTCTCTCTCTTGGGCGACTTCCTTAAGTTTATATAGGGTTTGGGGCTTAAAATCCCGTGTTTTGTACTTAAGTCTCTGAAGTTTACGCGTTCTGTCGTGGTCGCACCGCGGTTATGCCAGGACCGCGGCCAAACATGCTCTCTGAATCTGTGGCTGCTTCCTACCGCGGCCGCGCCCGAACCGCGGCAGGCCTATTTCAGCTCTGCTGTTGCATATTACTTGGTGTACTTTGTGGGTATTATTTGATTGGCCTCTATCTTTCCGTAATTGACTCCAAAAATGTTCCAACGTCCTTTTCTTATGATATTTCACCTGCAATGCACGAAAAGCACTAATCAGAGCATATTGTTATCGATACATAAAAACGATACAAAATGTGGTTCCTAAGGGGCCTAATTATAGTCAAATTCACCTATTATCAACACCCCACACTTAAAGTTTTGCTCGTCCTCGAGCAATATTTGAATTGCCATAATAGTTTACTTTATAGCGTATGTAATATATGTTCTATTGTACAACGCATATATTACATGTGTTATACTGGATAATTGAGCTGCCATAAAAATTAACTATACGGCGCATGTAATACATGTGCTTTATGTACAACGTTGTATTACATGTGCTATATTGACATTTGATGTCCCCTAAGCAATGGGTAGTTGCTTACTTAAGGTCGAACGTTCATTCATGAAAAAACAATTCTTGAGTGAATTTGAACCAATTTACCTTTGTTCTTCAACATCCTCTATACATCACTTTATCTTCATCAATATAAACCTTTTCTCATTGAATCTTACTACAATGTCTTATGAGCAAAAAATTAGGGTTGCATTACATTAGGGTGGAGAGGTTGTGGTGGAGAAATGGTAGTTGTTGTTATAGGCGAACTCTGCGAGCGGTAGGAACTAATCCCATGAACCCCCAAAATCAATAACACATGCACATAGCATGTCCTCCAATATGTGAATGGTGCGGTCGGACTGCCCGTCCGTCTGGGGATGAAATGTCGTGATCAGCTCGACATGTGTGCCTAACTCATGCTACACAACTCTCAAGAAATGTGAATTGTGTGCCTTGACTGAAAATAATAGATACCAGCACACCATGAAGACGAACAATCTCACGAATATATAACCGAGCCAGCTTCTCTGAAGAGTAGGTAGTCACGACCGGAATGAAGTGTGCAGACTTGGTCAGTCTGTCCACAGTAACCCATACTCCGTCAAATATCTTCAAGGTCCGTGGAAGTCCAACTACAAAATCCATGATGATACGCTCCACTTTCACTCTGGAATATCAAGCCTTTGAAGCAGACCGCCCGATCTCTAATGCTCGTACTTCACCTTATGGTTGTTCAAACACCGAGCCATATACTCCACAATATCTTTTTTCATTCTTCTCCACCAGTAGTGCTTCCTCAAATCCTGGTACTTCTTCGCGGAACCCGGATGAATGTAATACCGTGAATTGTGGGCCTCTTCAAAAATCAATTCATGCAACCCATCCATATTTGGCACACAAATCCCGCCCTGCATCTGCAACACTCCATCATCTCCAATAGAAACCTCCTTGGCATCACCGTGTTGTACCGTGTCCTTGAGGACAAGCAGATAAGGTCCATCATGCTGATGTGCTTTGATGAGCTCAAACAAATATGACCGAGAAACCACGCAAGTAAGAACCCGGCTAGACTCTGAAACATCCAATCACATGAACATGTCAGCCAACGCCTGAATATCTAATATTATCGGTCTCTCTCCAAGTGGAATATAAGCAAGGCTCCCCATGCTCTCAAACTTTGATGTTTTAGACGTCAATACCACACAAGAATATAGGTTAAATGTGTGGTACCCAATATTTCGAGTGCTGTCTCACAAGAAGAACCTGATTCTTCTTTGTGTTCCAACTTCTACTGGTGCAGAATAATAAAAGCAATAAAGTAAAAATACATAGATTTTTACGTGGAAAACACCTGGCTCAAAAGGTGAAAAAACCACGACCTGCTCCTCAGTAGGATTTTCTCAAACTCTTAACTAAAAACTCTGATCCAAACGGACTTACAAAATAAACTCTTTTCTAATCCTAGGACTAACTCTAATCCCTTCGTATCAACTAGCCTCTAGCTAATTTCTACAAGCTTCAAGTTAACTCTAACTTGAACAATGTGTACCTATTACAATTGCTTCTATGAAAGATGATAAGATACAATATTGAAACACCTACTACAATCAACTAGACTCAATACATAAACGATGAAACTGGTTCTTCTAACTAATCCGTAGCCTTTGTATCGCACAAAAATTATGCTTGCAAAATCTCTGAGAATTTTGCTTTCAGATCTTGATTCACTTCTGTACTTGTGCGTAAAGAATTCCAAAAGAAATACTTCGAATATTTATAGATTCAGTTGTTGAGTTTGTCATTCATCTCTAGTCCAACTCTTCCTGGGTGAAAGAGTTCGTATCAAACTCAACTTCCTTCCTTTGTTACTTTCTTTGCTGAATTCAACTTCTATCCTCTCATCAGTTTGCAACCTTTTCGCATTAGGAGACAATCTATTGGTTCATTGATACTTCACAATCACAAATATCTCTTATGCATATCTGGTTCATGTGCCAGCTATTCAGTTCAAGAATATGTGCTCTGATGGACCTGGTTCAACTGGTCAGACATTTGTCAATCTTCAAAACTATGCAGTGACTTGGGTCAACAAATTCCCCCTTTTTGATGATGGCAAACTTTGTTCTTAATCCTATATACACTTCAAACACTTTTTACGATTTTAAGCATTAATCATAGAGAAACCAGGTTCATTAGGTTATAAATATAACTTTTGAAAAAATTTGAAAAGTTCAGCACATATCTTCCCCCTTTTGGCATCATCGAAAAGTTACAAAATGATACTCTTACTAGATTTATTAATTATTACTCATGGCCATTTGAGGCAACTACAAGTGCAAAACATGATTAATCAACACAAGAAACCAATTAATGTAAGCTAAATAAGAAATTGAGACAAGTCAATAACTAAACAGCAAAATTCATTAATTAGAAACGAACATCAAACACCAGACAATTTAAACAAAAACAACCAAAAACCATGAGCAAAACAGAGTAAAAAAGCTGAAACTGAAACAAGTCCCGAACTGGGCACTGAAAGGTTATTGGGTAGCTCTGGAAAACCGAAGGATGGGAAGGTGCAGAGGAGGTTGTGGTATTGGATTGTAGAAGAGAAAGCATCTGCTGAAGAACACCTTCGTTCTTTTCCTTCTCTTTTGCTAATTTTGCCATGAGAGCATTCCGCTCAGCTTCAACCTCAATCACACGAGATTTCAAACGAAGGATCTCCATATCTTTGATCTCGCTTTCCTGCACCAGAGTTCTTACTTTGCTGTTGACTGGATGCTTCCTAGATGAACCAGGTTCATCTGCAGGAACATTGACAATGTAATCACATGTCAGCAAAGTTTCCTTCCCAAAATAATCCTTGGCAGTCGCCATTTCATCCTTCTTCGCATTAACCCCAAAATGTGCAAGCACAGCTGTCAGAATAAATCCATATGGACCAATTTGATGAATTACTCCTAAAGGTTGACATCAAACTAGTGCTAGTTCACCTCAAACTAGTGCTAGTTGATGAGAGTTACTTCGAAAACAAAAAAGTAAAGTCAAATTTCTCTGGGGTATTATCTCAATTCCAATAAAATGCAATCGGGTAAAGTATGACTTGGCGATCAGAACATATATGGATAGAACTTATAACGGGGTCTCGAAAAATAAGTAATTTCTGCTGGGCCTTTATCCTTTTTTTAGGTTCATTAGGCTTCTTATTAGTTGGAACTTCCAGTTATCGGTTGCATGTTCTTTGGTTCCATTCACAACTCTGTCCAAGAGTTGGATGATGAAAGACTAGCCAATTGATTTGCTTTCCCCTGTATGGACACTCCATCAGAGTCAGATCCATATTGTTGGCTATGTGCCTTCTTTCTTGTTTGGGTAGCAGGAATTTGACAACAAACTCGAAGAACAACTTGTGCTCTGGCTTCATTTCACTTTTGTAGACCGGCCTAGGTTCAATCTCCCTCTCATTGTCACTGAAGAATCTGGTGATGTTGATTGCTGAGGCCATCCCATCTAGACATGGCCATCTCTACCTTGTGTAGTCCTCATAGCCCTCAGCTGGTATGTTCAGAATTTCACCCAGCTCTTTAGCATCAAAGGAGACTTGAACTCCCTTGACCATAGAGGTGACTCTGCCCTCTTTGATAATGGAATTTCCCATGAATTCGACCAATTCATTCCTCGCCAGCCTGCCTTTCATGCGAAGGACCATGTCCTTCCATCCCTGTACGTCCAGAGTGTCCTGTAGGTATCTCAGTCCAGGCTCCTCTAGATCTTTGAGCAACTTTCCCTTCAAGATTGATCGCTTGCCAAACATTATGATCTTGTCAGTTTCCACATCATCTTCCTTCTCCTCTTCTCCACTCCAGTCTGCATCATCATCTTTCTCCACAACCCTTCACTTTCTTAGCCTTGGACTTGGTCCTTTTGGCAGTGCTTGGAGTTGCGGTGGACACATCAGCTGACTTCTTTGAAGAAGCCTTAGCCTTTTTGAGTTTTGGTGTCCTAACCACAACTGGAGAAAGCCTCTTGTTGGACCAGGTCCAACGTCTCCTCCTCAATAACAACAGGCTCAACAGGCTCTTCAATCTTAGTTTTACCCTTTGCCGCCTTCTTTTTCTTGCTCTCTTGCAGAGCCTTCTCCAACTTTTCTTCTTCTTATCTCACAGTATTACGAGTAGCACGCACCTTAGGGACAAGAGCATCAGCAAAAATAGTAGCTTTCCTCTTCTTTGGAGGAACTGGGGTAGATGCTTTCTTGGACTTCAGAGTCCTCCTTTTCTTGGGGTTATAGAACTCCCCCAGTTTCTTTAGCCTTTCAGCCAATGTCTCCTCCCCAGATGAACCAGGTTCATCTTCTCCTTTCCTCAATCTTTCTAGACCTGATGCGGCCTCCTCAACTACATTTCCCCCTAACTCTGTGACTTCATCTCCAACATTCTCAGAAATGGGACCACAGATATCCAGTGTGGTGCCACCCTCCCTAGATCCCATTACAACTCCATCTCCACCCTCTCTCTCAGGAATTTTACCTTTTCCCAACTCTCTTTTCCTACTCGGCACTTCAACATCTTCCACCAACCCAACCAGAACAAACCTGTTCTCAGCATTAATAGATTCAGAGATAGCATCAAGATTACCTTATTCAGAATTTGATGAACCAGGTGCTTCCTCCTCGTTGGCTGATTTAAACGATTCACTTGATGATCCTGACTTAGAACCTTTGTCAGCTTCAATAAGTTCCTCCAATAATTTTGCCCTAGACCTAGAAGCAACAGATTTCCTGGCAAGAACTTTGACACGACGATTCTTGGGGGCAGGAGTAGGGTTTGGTGTGGGTTCAGGAATAGGTGTGTTTTCAGGGGTTGACGAATTCTGGTGATTGAGAATTGTATACAGATGGAGAGTTAGATTCAGATTCAGAATTTCCTCCATCGTAATCACGATTAGGTGATGAAGTAGAAGAAGAAGCAGGTGGTGGTGAAGACATGATTGTGTGTTGTTAGGAAGAAAAGGCGAGTGATTAGTTTTGGTTTGTGTAGAATGAGTTGAACTTGGTTCGACGGTTACTTTATGAAGAGAAGAGTAATGATGACCCTTATATAAGATTTGGCTAGGGAGATTACAACGGCAGAGTATTTACTCAAGTGGGAATCTAATCGTTGTAGGACTGACATTGATTAGACATTTAATTTCTCCCTAAAACTAAGCTAATAAAGTAAAGATGGGACTTCTTGAAACTGGTTCAATTTTGGATAAGTACGAAGTATTTGAATATGAACAAAATATAGATAGAGTCCTGCTCATGTATGACTGTAATTGATTTAATAAATGTATGGAGATGAGAACGTACCTTGTCAGTCATATGAACCAGCATGGATGAACCATGTTCATCCTGTTAAAATTTTTAATTTGCCTCAATTTACAAAGATAGAGAAACATCATTAGCAACTAGGGAATCATATTAATACATGGCAAAAGAGTATGGCAATAAATACATGATACTGAGCAATGATTAATTTGATTAAGTACCTAATTAGAATTTTCTAGCCAAATTTTTTTTTCATTTTTGTTTTTCCAATTAGGTGATCTTAATCATCCTTAATTCAAGCATGTTTCTCTCAAAATGCTCCCTACTCAGTGCTTTCGTGAAGATATCTGCAATTTGCTTATCGGTAGCACAAAATTCAATTGAGATCATTCCCTTTTCATAGTTGTCCCTAAGGAAGTGGTGTCTAACATCTATGTGCTTAGTTCTCTTACGATGAACCGGGTTCTTCGTCATACTAATTGCACTAGTGTTATCACAGAAAATAGGAATGCATCCCACATCTATACCAAAGCCTATGCGTTGTTGCTTAATCCACAGCAACTGAGCACAGCAAGAGGTTGCAGCCACATATTCAGCCTCATCAGTAGACAAAGCTACTGAATTTTGTTTCTTGGTGGAACAAGACACAAGGCAGGAGCCCAAGAAGTGAGCCATGTCTGAAGTACTTTTCCTGTCAACTAGGAAACATGCATAATCAGCATCAGCATATCCTACAAGGTCGAAATTACTATCTTTAGGATACCAAAGGCACAAATCAGTGGTGCCTTTCAAATATCTCAAAATTCTCTTCACTGCAGTGAGGTGAGACTCCTTTGGATTTGCCTAAAACCTAGCACATAGTCCCACGTTGAACACAATATCAGGTATGCTGGCAGTGAGATATAGTAGAGACCCAATCATCCCTCTGTATAGCTTCTGATCAACGGATGAACCAGGTTCATCCACATCCAATTTTGTAGTTGTGGCTATGGGGGTGTCTATTTCCTTTGAATCCTCCATCTTGAACTTCTTGAGGAGTTCTTTCACATACTTTTGTTGATGAATCATTGTTCCATGTGGGTTTTGCTTGATTTGTAAGCCTAAGAAGAAGTTTAGCTCACCCATCATACTCATTTCAAATTCACTCCCCATTAGTGTAGCAAATTCCTTGCTAAGCTTTTCAGTAGTTGCCCCGAATATGATATCATCAACATATATTTGCACAATCAGAAGATCCTTCCCCTTTTCCTTTAGGAACAAAGTACTGTCAATTTTGCCTCGTTTGTACCCATGTTCCAGCAGGAATTTTGACAATCGCTCATACCATGCTCTAGGTGCTTGTTTGAGACCATAAAGAGCCTTGTCAAGTTTATATACATGATCAGGTGACTCTTTTCTTTCAAAACCTGGAGGCTTTTTGACAAATACATCTTCCTTTAAATAGCCATTGAGAAAGGCACTCTTAACATCCATCTGATGGAGAGTGAATTCCATATGTGCAGCAAATGCTATAAGAAGTCTAATTTCCTCCAATCTTGCCACAGGAGCAAAAGTCTCATCGTAGTCGATTCCTTATTCTTGACTATACCCTTGAACAACTAGTCTTTCCTTATTTCTTGTAACAGTTCCATCCTCATCGAGCTTGTTCTTGAAGACCCGCTTCGTGCCAATCACTGATCTGTCTAGTGGCCTGGGTACCAAGTGTCATACTTGACTTCTCTCAAATTGATTCAGCTCTTCTAGCATGGCATTTACCCAGTCAGCATCCTGTAGGGCTTCACCAATGCTCTTTGGTTCAAGCAGGGATAGGAAGGCATCAAACGCACACAGATTTTTCAAGGAGGCTCTTGTTTTGATTCCAGATTTCAGATTTGTTATGATGTTCTCAAGAGGGTAAGAACTCTGATATCTGTGTGGTTTGAGTACTAGTTGTTCACTCTTGGATAGTTCCATGTTATTTCGTTGTTGTGGAACAGGATCAGGGCCAGGATTCACATGTTGAGTTCCCCCTGTCATGTTGCTTGGGGTAGTTGGACCTGGTCCATCACCTGTTCCATCTTCCATGGCTGCTTCAATGTGTTCACTGCTTCTCACCAGTCCAAGCTCCTCATCTGCTGGTTCTTTTCTTTCCATTTCCAAAGGAGACATTTTCTCCTTTGAGATTTTCAAGTGAAAGGAACTGTTCCTTGTTCCCCGTCATATGCTTTGAGCATCCACTATCCAAAAACCAAATTTGGCTGCTTCATCTCACTTGTACCTACAAAAAGGAAATCAGGGGTTAGTTATAAGAACCCAAACTAGTTTGGGTCCTTTTCTATGAGAGAATGGATGAATTAAATTTATTCTAACCCAATTTGGTAGCCAGTTTTTCTTTTTGACAAACCTCTCATTTTTTCGACTGGCCAACTCTTTTGTAGTACACTCATTTTTGTAGTGGCCAGTCTTACCACAGTGGGTGCAGATTTTATTTTCAGGGAGAGTGATATACTTGCTTTTGGGATCCTACTTGGGCAATTGACTCCCAAAACCAAGCCCTCTCCTGTTGCTACTATGATTCTCTTGAAGCCATGTCAAGGCATCAGAGGATTTATTCCATTTACAAGTTCTATCTAATTCATGTTTGACTTTGCCAAGCTCTTCTTTAAGTGATCTTATCTGTTCATCCTTGGCATACATTTTATCTTTTAGTTTTCCCAAATTTTCCTCTAACATGACATGAGAGTGATCAACAACCTTTTTACTGGATCCTAATCTCAGTTTTAAGTTCTCAGATTTTAGTTCTAGAATCTCAGTCTCAAGTGGATGAACCTGGTTCAACAAGACAGTGTTTTTCTTTTCAGATTCACTGACTCTGATTTCCAGGTTCATTCACTTTTCTTTTAGAATTGCACATTCTTTAGAGAGTTGATCATTCTCTTTGGATGTTTCCTCAGAATCATCTATGATATCAAGTAGCAACTCAGAGGGTTTTTCCTTAGATAGGAACTTTATTTTGTTTTTAAGATGGGAAATACTTACCTGTGGTTCTTCATCAGATTCTCCAGTTGCCATGAGCGCCTGATCTTCAGTCTCCCCATCTTCTGATTCCTCATCTGAACTTTCCCCCCAAGCAGCGACCATAGCCTGTGTTGTGGTCTTCTTGGGTTGGACCAGTTCCTTCTTTCATATCTCTCCTTTTTTCATTCTACTTCCCATTGAGGACAATGTTTGATGAGATGGTCAGTCTTACCACATTTGTAGCATCCCTCGCTGGTTGGCCTTTCTGGAGCTTTTGCTTTGTAGTAGTTTCCTCCTCTAGAGATGCCCTTCTTCCTCATGATAAAGTTTCTTAATTCTTTGGTAATCATGGCCATCTCATCTTCCTCCAGATCTACTCCCCCAGTGATTCTCAGTTCTAGACTCCTCTCCTTCTTTGGACCATCCATCTTCATTGTCTGCCTTCTGAGTTCATAGGCAGTGAGGTTTCCAATCAGCTCATCCAATCTCAGGGTTGCCATATTTTTGGATTCCTGGATAGCAGTGATTTTTCTTTCCCAGGAAATTGGCAAGACCCTTGTCAGGATCTTCTCAACCCTGTCCTCTTCAAGAATGAATCTTCCAAGGGACTTTAGTTCATTAGTCAAGGTTGTGAACCTTGTGTACATCTCTTGGATAGTCTCTCCTTCTTTCATAGTGAAGTTTTCATGCTGAGAGTATAGTAGAGTACCTCTTTACTTGAGGTGTTCCTTCATGGTCTACTTGTAGAGTATCCCAGATTTCCTTAGCTGTCGTGCAACTTTGGATTCTGCTGTATTCATCTGGACCTAATCCACAAACTAGCCACTTCTTGGCCTTAGCATTCTTCTCCCATTTCTTCAGGTCTTCAGCAGCGCAATCAGCCCTAGTCTTTGGTACATCCAAACCTTCAGCAATCTTCTTCATTGTAACTAGAGGTCCATCAGTGACTATGTCCCAAAGTTCATAGTTTTCTCCAATCGGGTGGTCCTTCATCCTGTTCTTCCACCAAGGGTAGTACTGGCCATTGAAGAGTGGTGGCCTTGAAGTTGATTGACCTTCCCAGTTCCCAGGTGGTGCACTCATTTTGATCTTTTTCAAGGTGTTAGCCTTTTCAAGGATAACCTTCTCTGATACCAATTGATGTTTTAGACGTAGATACCACACAAGAATATAGGTTAAATGTGTGGTACCCAATTTTTCGAGTGTTGTCTCGCAAGAAGAACCTGGTTCTTTTTTGTGTTCAAACTTCTACTGGTGTAGAATAATAAAAGCAGTAAAGTAAAAACACAGATATTTTTACGTGGAAAACACCTGGCTCAAAAGGTGAAAAAACCACGACCTACTCCTCAGTAAGATTTGCTCAAACTCTTCACTAAAAACTCTGAGCCAAACGGACTTACAAAATAAACTCTTTGGTAATCCTAGGACTAACTCTAATCCCTTCGTATCAACTAGCCTCTAGCTAATTTCTACAAGCTTCAAGTTAACTCTAACTTGAACAATGTGTACCTATTACAATTGCTTCTATGAAAGCTGATAAGATACAATATTGAAACACCTACTACAATCAACTAGACTCAATACATAAACAATGAAATTGGTTCTTCTAGCTAATCTGTAGCCTTTGTATCGCACAAAAATTCTGCTTCCAAAATCTTTGGGAATTTTGCTTTCAGATATTGATTCACTTTTGTACTTGTGCGTAAAGAATTCCAGCAGAAATACTTCGAATATTTATAGATTCGGTTGTTGAGTTTGTCGTTCAGTTCCAGTCCAACTCTTCCTGGGTGAAAGAGTTCGTATCAAACTCAACTTCCTTCCTTTGTTACTTTCCTTGTTGAACTCAGCTTCTATCCTCTCATCAGTTTGCAACCTTTTCGCATTAGGAGACAATCTCTTGGTTCATTGATACTTCACAATCACAAATATGTCCTATGCATATCCGGTTCATGTGCCAGCTATTCAGTTCAAGAATGTGTGCTCTGATGGACCTGGTTCAACTGGTCAGACATTTGTCAATCTTCAAAACTATGCAGTGACTTGGGTCAACAACCTTCCTACTCCAAGCATCGGCCACCACATTAGCTTTCCCGGGATGATAAAGAATAGTGATATCATAATCCTTTAATAGATCTAACCACCTCTGTTACCTCAAGTACAGATCCTTCTGCTTAAACAAGTGTTTTAGAATCCTATGATCTGTGAATACCACACAAGACACGTCGTAGAGATAGTGCCTCCAAATATTCAACGCGTGAACAATGGTTGCCAACTCTAAATCATGTAATGGGTAGTTCTTCTCATGGGGATCCAACTGACACGAAGCATAAATAATCATTTTCAATACACATCTAATGCCAATCCGCGAAGCATCACAATAAAATGTATAAGAACCCGATGCTAAAGGTAAGACCAGAATTGGAGATGTTGTCAAGGAAGTCTTGAGCTTCTGAAAGCTCTCCTCACACTCGTCATACCACATTAATGGGTCACCCTTATGAATCAATCTGGTCAAAGAAGTTGCGATTGATGAAAACCTCTCCACAAAACGGCGATAATATCCGGCCAAGCCAAGAAAACTCCATATCTCAGTAGCATAAGACGGAGTAGGCCAACTCAGAACAGCTTCTACCTTAAGATCTACCTTAATCCCCTCACTGGACACCACATGACCCAAAATGCCATCGAACCAAGCCAAAACTCGCACTTGGAGAATTTTGCATATAGTTGCTTCTCCCTCAAGGTCTGGAGCACGATCCTCAAGTGTTGCTCATGGTCCTCCCGACTGTGAGAATACACCAATATGTCGTCAATGAACATGATGATGAAAGAATCAAGATATGGCTGGAACACATTGTTCATCAAGTGCATAAAGGCTATTGGGGAATTTGTCAACCCAAATGACATCACCAAGAACTCATAGTGACCATAGCAAGTCCTGAAAGCCATCTTCGAAATGTGTGAATCCTAGATCTTTAGCTGATGATACCCTAGCCTCAAGTCAATCTTCGGAGTACCTCAAGCACCCTGAAGTTGGTCGAACAAATCATCAATATGTGGTAGTAGGTACATGTCCTTGACTGTAACCCTATTCAGCTGCCTGTAATCAATACACATCCTCATAAAGCCGTCTTTATTCTTCATAAATAGAACTGGAGCACCCCAAGGCGAGACACTCGGTCGGATGAAACCCTCACCAAGCAACTCTTTAAGTTGTTCCTTTAATTCCTTCAACTCCATTTGTTCCATACGATATGGTGGAATAGAAATGGGCTGAGTCACCAGCACCAGGTCAATACCAAAATTGATATCCCTATCGGGCGCCATGCCTGGTAGGTCTGCTGGAAACATATCTAGGAAATCTCTCACTACTGGAACTGACTTAACGGTAGGAGTATCATCACTGACATATCTCACAAAGTCTAGATATGCTAAGTACCCCTTCTCAACCATCTGTTGTGCCTTCAAAAAGCACACCAACCTGCTAGGAACATAATCCAATGTACGTCTCCACTCTAATCGCGATAACCTTAGCATAGCCAATGTCACGGTCTTGGCATGAAAATCCAAAATAGCATGATAGGGTGACAACCAATCCATGCTCAATATCACGTCAATTCCACCATAATGAGTAGCATAATGTCAACTCTGGTCTCACAACACATGATAGTGACCAAACACGTCAAATAAACAACGTCTACCACAACATAATCTCCCACGAGCGTAGACACATATACAGGGGCTCTCAAAGAATCACAAGAGATATCCAAATATTGCGCAAAGTAAGATGACACATACGAATAAGTGGAAACTGAATCAAATAAAACTGATGCATCCCTATGACAGATCGGAACAATACCCGTGATGACAGCATCTGAGGAAACATCATCGGTCCTACCTGAAAACGCATAGCAAAGGGTCTGGCCTCCCCCGCTAGGACGACCTCTGCCCACCTGACCTTCATCCCTAGATGGTGGTGCAAGTGGAGCGGAAACCGGAGTAGCAACCATAGCCTGTGGACCTTGGGGACTCTGTGGAGGTGCACCCCTCCTAAGTCAGGGACAGTCCCTCACCATATGCCTAGTATCACCAAACTCGAAACAACCTTTTTTCCGTCTTGGCTGCTGAAATTGAGTCTGACCTGGTCTGTTAGACTAACCATTGAAGGCACCCAGTGTAGGAGGTGCACTGCAAAGTGGTTGCGCCTAATAGGCGACCTGAGACCTCGAAATAGCTGGAGCACTATGAGTAGCTGGAAGTGTTAAATGACCTGGTTGACTCACATAACCTCTGCCATGACGAGCTGAAACTACAATGCAGGAACCACTAAATCCTCTAGAATATTGAGGCCTATTGAACTCCCTATCCTCTCTCTCTTGGCCACGCATACGCTCCATCTTCCAAGCGATCTCCACAACCTGCTGAAATTGAGTATCCGTCTCCAACTCCCGAGTCATACTAAATCTAAAACCATAACTGAGCCCCTCGATAAATCTACGGACTCGCTCTTTGATTGTAGAAAACAAAGCAGGTGCATAACGGGACAACTCACTAAAACTGATGGCATACTCTGATACCGTCATAGTCCCCTAACGCATATGTTCGAACTTTGTGTTTCATGTATCTCGGAGGTTCTGGGGAACAAACTCCCTCAAAAACATATATGAAAATTGAGGCCAAGTGAAAAGCGCTACATCAATTGGCCTACCCTCCTCATAAGCATGCCACCACCTATATGACGCCCGCATCAACAGAAATGTAGTAAAGGCGACTCTGCTCACCTCTACAATGCCCATGGTATGGATAATATGGTGGCACTAGTCTAGAAAACCATATGCATCCTCGGTAACTACGCCACTGAAAGTTGGAGGATCATACTTCTTGAACCTCTCAAGGCTCTTATGTTCCTCCTTATATGTTTGTCCTGACCTCAGGCCGAATTGAGATAATGGGTGGTGCTGACATAACTCCCGGAACCTGATCAACATAGACCCACTGCTCTGGAGTACGGGTCGTGGGAGTCTGAGCTCCACCCCTAGCCTGAGATGTAGCTGGTGCAACTGGGATCAATCCTGCCTAAGACAAAGTACCAAACATGCTCAGGAAATGTGCTAATTTCTCCTAGAGTCCAGGTGTAGCAACAGGCGCCTTAGATGCTTACCCCAACCGGAGCTACTGGTGGCTTCTCAATTACTGCTCTAGCAGGTGCTCCAGCTATGGCACATTCCCCTCCTCGGCCTCACCTCTAGCGGATCTAGTAGGGGGCGCTAGTGTCTTCACATCTGATCCAGCAATGCGTATCCTCACCATTAATGAGAGAAAGGAAAGACAAAGGCTCAGATTTCGAAATGAACAAATTCGCACGATGAGGAATCAAAGGAGTGGAATTTCCTCATAGTTTAGTAACCTCTTGAATATATGTGTTGATACTCAATATTTCCCTATAATATTTTTTAAATGCATATATACCTTTAAAACTATGCATTAGCATCAATTGATATTTTTTCATAATTTCTACATTTTTAATTTAATTTATCCCAGTATTTTATTTATATAAATAATTACAAAATTTCATCAAAACTAACTTTATAACATTTCATGATTTAATTTTGATATTTATAGTCATATTAAGTTCAAATTATTTCACAAATGGACAGCTTTACACCTTTGGTTACAATTGCAATAACTTTGCAATTATAGCCCATGCGTACATTATTGCATTATGTTACCAGAAAATGGCTCATTGTATTTTTTTTAAAATACCGAGTAATTATTTTAAAATATTTCTATGCGTGAAAATTATTTTTATAATTTGTTAATTATTTTATAAATTATTTTTTATCAATTACTTGGGTATTTATTAAATAGCCCCTTTTGTTTTCAGGCTTAACCCCTCAAACCAGCCCAAAACCCCTCTAATACCAACCCAAAAAGCCAGCCCAAAATCCCTAGGCCCAAGTCTGTACGCCCCAACCCAATACCCCCATTCAATCATGGTCGTTGATCATTCAGATCAACGGTCCATATTCCCCTTTACCATAATTAATCCTAAACCTACCCCCAAAACCCTCTCATTCTTTCCCTCACCCGCCGTCATCATCTCCCTCGTCTCTCAAACTCTCTCGACCTAACCCTAATTCCAAGCGTCGTCACCGGCGTAAACCTCCACCTTATGATACTTCCATGTCTTCTCCGGCTGACCCTGGCCTTCTACACGCCATGGCTCATTTATTTCTGGGATCCTTGAGAATATCTCAAAGAACCTAACTGATCTGCTTTGAAACTTGTTTATCAGCCTGTCTCAGGCCATTTTCCGTTTATGAGTAAGAACTTCTTCTTGTTTTGTTACGAATCTATGATTTTTTGACCTATTCTCTCATCTCTACCACTTTTCTGAAAATCCTAGTCTATTACTATCAATCCTTCTCAGATCTGTATAGATCTGGGATGAATCAAGCACTATTACATGTTTTTCTTTTAAAAAAAATCTGGTTTAACTAACTATTCCGACTTTTCCCTAAATTAGGATTCGTCCCAAATTGTTTTTCAAAGGTCTCCCTGACTTCTAAGTGTTTAATCAATTATTATTTCATCTTCTTGACTGATTTTTGCAAGAGTATTCAAACCCTAGTTGATTCTATGTAATATACTAGTTTTTCCAATCTTTGCTTCGATTTTGGGTCTTTCTGTGTTACCAACCGTATTAATTTACTCTATCTTTTGGACTTAAACTTTTTCCTTGTAAAATCCAGTATTTTGTGATTTTTGCCCTAATTAGTCTCTTTTAGGGTTCGAACCTGCTTTTCCGGCTAAGTTCTATATTTCTGTGAGGTCTTACCTATTTTAATTTTATTTATGGAATTTGGAATTCTTACTGATTATTTCCTATTATGTTGCCCTGTTACATTTGTGTGCACAGCTCCTGCTTGATTCCTTATTTGTAACTTTAATTGGTTATCTCTGCCTTAACTGATTGCCTATATAAATTTGTGATTTGTATTGATCCTTTATTTGGTATGATTGGGATTCTTGCCTTAATTGAACTCTATTTTTGTTACCGTTGGTCAATTATCCCTAATTAAGGGGGTCTATTCTGAACTCCTTTATGTGATTGGATTATGTGACCCTATGATTGCCCTAATTGACTGATTTCTGATTCCTTTTACGTTATTTGTTCTACTCCTAAATTTCTATATATACACTCTTGTTTTACCTCTCAAGGCGAACAATTAGTTCAGAATACACACATACACACACACTAAAACTCTTTCTTCCTTCTATGCTACTTGTGTTAACTGTTGTCTAGCCGGCTGAAAGCCAAGGCTAGACAGTGGAACTCTACTTGCTTTACATTCTGCAATTTGCTTCCTTAACTGGTATGTTCTTAGTTCAATTCTGAAACTCACTGTATGTTCTCCATGAATGTTAATCCATGTCTCCTTCTGCACTAACTTAATGGCTTATGTATCTAATTGTCTTCCTGTTTACTGCTTTATTCAACATGTTTAAATTATGTCCTCTCTTGTCCAAGTGTGTAATCAACATGTCTAGGTCTCACTTGTTTTGTTTGATACTTGGCCAGCATGTTTATTTAGTTCCTGTTTACTCCCCCCCAACTAGTATGCTCATGTTAGTATCTTTGACTCCTAATGAATTTGATTGATCCTAATTGGTATGACTAATGCACCCATATCTTCAACATGGCCAGTCCCATACTCTGTCTCTATATGTTTTAATTGCCTATTACCATGACTGACTTGTTAAGTCTCTGACTCAGTAAATTCCTAGTTGTTCTGTGCATTTATTGTTCCATATGCTTCCCCTTGTACCATGTTCATGTGTTAGTGATGTGAGCTCTCTATGTTCCCAACCCCTGTTTGTAAAGTTGTTTGTTAAATGGTTGTGAATCTGGGCATTCTACGATTGTGTGGTTGCTTGTTGAATCTTTGTTCTCCTCAGAATTGATTTCAAAACTGTTTCCACTTTTAGTATTTTCTTAAAACTGTTTCTATTCCTGAAAACCTTTTCATTCCTAAATTTTTCATCTCTACACTGTTTTACTAAGTTCTTTCAAACTATGTCAAGCACTCTCGCTTCTACTCTTAGATTATTAAGTTCTGCCCCTCCAGTGTGTGTACTGCCTAGGAATCCATGAGATTCCTCCGAACTCTAGCACACTGGGGCTGACCTTTCCACACTACACATAACCAATTCTCTATTTAAGAAAGGGTCTTGGTGTGAGCATTGCCCGGGATACCTGAGGTCCTTAGGGAACTTTGACACACCAGGACACCCTGTTGGCTATAAGACTCTTGGCATCTGAGACTGTTTTGAAGGCCTGGCATTCCCAGGTTTATTTTGGGCCTAATTCAAGCTCCCTATAGTATAGTTTATATTTATTTATGTAATTTATTCACTTCTGGTCTGTAATAATCACCTTTGTAAACATCTATTGGGGAAATTAGTAAAAAGGGGAGGGATTCTTATATGATTTTTGTAGGGAAATCGGGTAGAAATCATGCTTTAGGTTTATGTTGTGTTATTTGCATTAGAAATCCTTCCTTAGGATAATTATGCTTACTGGTTTGCATATTAGAAAATATTTTATAAGCTCATTACTTCATTATCATGAAATTCTGCTTATGCACAAGTCATAATCACCCAGAAATCATGTCGTTAAGTTACTGTTGTAAATCTGCCTAATACAATGACCATTCTCTATGTGCATTAGAAATCCTGCTTAGGAATATATTTGCATTTTCTTTGAATCATGTCTATGTCTCCTAAATAGACAACTGTCTTGCCTATAAAGATGTTTAAGAATAGCCCCAACACATAGACACCATGTTCTAGTATAAATATGCATGAAAATCAACTTTTGTAACATTCAGCACCTAGACCAGCATGCCCCACACATAATGATTGCATGTTTATAGAGTATTACAGACTCACGCATAGGCAAGCCTTAGGTAATTAAGGTCTTAATAAAACTGTAAAATTGTGCTTATTCGTGACTGCCCAAATTCAACAGGTACTAAAATTAGTAGGCAAACTGATTAGGTTTATGTCACTTCGTTTTAAAACGATACTGCATATCCTCTACTTGTTATTCTCACCTAGATATCTTGTTCTAGGACCTTCTGAAATCTGTGTTTGAGACGTGCTAATTATCTGCTTATGTGTGGAGGTAAACATGATCCCCCTTAATTGTTTTCATACTTGACAGTCCTATATATTCTTTGTTGTCGCTTAGATTTTCTCCTTTTTTAAACACCTTAGGAGAGTCTAGAACTGTCTAAAATTAGAGGTTCTAAACACCTCCGGGACCACAAGGAAGGTATGGGTAATGCACGCTTAGAGTCCATCTAATTTAAAATCTCTTATATAACTGCTAAGGGGAGGGTAATTGGGTAGTAAAAGGATATGATGACCTGTGCTTTAATACCACGCGTATCCCCTCTAGTTGAGGAAGGATTACCGGGCATTGTACAGATGTGATCCTATAGGCTAACAAACTTAGGACTTCCCTATCTTCATACATATGTGTGCTTAGAATGCTTATTTGCAAAAATTCCTTTATTCTGCTTACATATGTGTGCTTAGACTGCTTATCTGTTAAATGACTAATTCACAACGTAAGTTTGGACGGGACCCACCGTTGTGGACCTCGAGGGGTGCCTAACACCTTCCCCTCAAGGTAATTTCAAGCCCTCACCCAATCTCTGGTAACTCAAACCGGTTTCATGAGTTACTTGCAATAGGTGCCCTAACGCACCTTAATTCGTTAGGTGGCGACTCTTTAAATTCTTGTACCCCTTTCCCAAAAAGGAAACGAGTTGTCCCGAAAATCTCTAAACTCGGACTCCGCAAGGAAAAAGGGGGCGCGACAATATGTACAAACAACTCCATACCGATCTGCAAGGCTCTACTAAACTTTCTTATGACTCGTAGCACCTATGAACCGAGAGCTCTGATACCAACTTGCCACGACCCTAAAATCCAATTTAAGAAATCGTGATGGCACCTAGTCTCTAAAATTAGGTAAGCCTAACACACATTTAGAATTTAGTAGAATTAACTATTAAACTATTAATTTAAACCGATAATAACATAATAAAACCAAAGCAAAACCACAGTCATACATTGTAATGACCCGACCGGTTGTTTTAAGCTCTAGCATTTCGCTCAGCGGTTTGAGACCTTGAGTAGCTTCATTTTATGTATTATGACTTTCCTGCATAGTTGGTTTTGATTTTCGGGAAGATTATTCTCAATTCAGAAGCTTTTAGTTGGTAGATTTAATCAAGGTTTGATTTTGGAGTAAACAACCTCGGAATTGGGGTTTGAAGGTTTCTATAGATTCGCAATGTGATTTCGGGTTTGGGCGTATGTTTGGGTTGAGAATGGGATGAGCCGGGGGCGTTACGACGCTTAATATTTGTCACGGCCCGAATTCCCACCCTTCAGGCCGTGACTACGTCTAACGTTATACCCGATAGAAAAGCCAACGTGAGCAGTTAAACTAACTTGATAACACCCGATTAACAGAATTAACCAAAAACAATTTACGATATAGCAGCGGAAATAGATTTAAAAAAATAGAATTAAATGATTTAAACAAATACAATACGTTGTAACAATCCCCGAATCTGGAGTTACTAACTCACGAAAATACTAAAGATTACTACAACCAAGGGCTGAACAATAACTGTATACAACTGTCCTTGAAAATAAATGAAAAGGACGGGAAGGAAGAAAAAGGGATAGAGGAGACGTCAAGGCCCACGAACATCTGCGGGTCTATCTTGCAATCTCCGAGGTGGACTGAAGGATACTCCCTCAAACGATGTCCACTGGGTGCGGCTGCGGGATCTGCACAACATAAAGAACTGCAGGTGTAGCATCAGTACAACCGACCCCATGTACTGAGTA
>MDKH01201904.1:0-32378 GCA_005239495.1 Nicotiana undulata | reverse complement strand
TACTCATAAAGACTCCCTGTGCCTCTATGCACAGATCCAGGTACCAGCTCTCAGCAGTAGCTGACGCAGGTTCGATAGCAAAAGTTCACGGGATTTTGAGGTAGCTTTCCAGCGTCCAAAGCTTCTCCATTTTCCTTCCTTGTTTAGCTTTAGCATTTGATTCAGAGATATACATTATAGTTTTAGCAGAGTTAGATTTATTTATTCGTAGATGCTCATGACTATTGACTCCAGTTCTTGGGAGGTGGTTTAGAATATTATGGGGACGCTAAGACTTATTTATATTACTTATGCTATATATGCTTGCTGATTATTTAATTATGAACTGTTATGATTGAACAAAAGCGTAGTAAAGTGATGGTCGGCTAGCCTAGTTCCACGATAGGCTCCATCACGGCCTGTTAGGATTTGGGGTCGTGACATGAGAAGATGAGACATCTTCGAGCATACTTCAAGGACGACGACAGCCCTCACAAGTGCCAAGCCCAGCGTTTGTGGCACTGTAAGATTGTACTCGAGAAAGACACCATCGAGCCAGACAGGTATCATGTCGGTTGTACTCCTTTCTATTTAAGCTGGTTAGAAGAAGATATGGAGGGCCCATTCGAGCCAGGATTCGCTCAGGGTCACCGGGTCATAGATGAGAAGGCTGAAGCGCAAGTTAAATTCAACAGTCTACGCAAAAGGCTCCGTGAATGTGAAGATAATCATCACCAGATACACGAGTCCAACAGAAAGCTGATCGAGGAATGGAAGGATAGGGCTATCAGCTCCAACAAGAGGCTAGGGTACTTGGAGCGAGGTAGAGTCGAGCTGGAGGAAAAGTTCATCAAGAGGATCGAGGACTGCAAAAAGGCTGAAGGATCCGAAGGAGAATATCTAGCCAGGACCTACTTGCTGCTGGGACTTCGCGAGTTGGGAAAGCTGATCAAAGGGAGCAGGAATGCCGAATCTGGGGAAGGTCCTTCTGGGACCAAGTAGATAGGGGTGTCTTTTATTTTGTCTCCTTTGATGTAATAAGGCCATTGGCCATTAGTGACTTTTATCTTTCGCATATTTAGAGTCATTTTTATCATTAATAAAATGAGGCATTTAGCATTTCAAGTTCTCCAAATTACTTTGTCGCTAGGCCTACCTCGGGAACAAAGAGGTTCCCCAACTTAGGATGCGTTTTACATTTTCGCATTAAGTGTTTAAATTACCGCAATATGTTTTATAATCCTCACTGACTTCCTTACATTTTGTTTTGTTTTTCTTTATTTATTATTCCCCTCCCCAAAGGT
Organism: Nicotiana undulata; assembly: GCA_005239495.1. Taxonomy (NCBI): domain Eukaryota; kingdom Viridiplantae; phylum Streptophyta; class Magnoliopsida; order Solanales; family Solanaceae; genus Nicotiana; species Nicotiana undulata. The sequence goes on along the minus strand of MDKH01201904.1, from coordinate 31,095 downwards.
TAGTTCGTGCATTCTGGCATCATCCACCTACCGCACAAGATCAAAGTGCCCACCTCCTACTCCTCCTCCCAGTCCTCCCAAAGGGAAAAGCAAGGGTAAAACTAAGATGGCAGATGCAAGCGGCACTAGAAAAGACAACAGGGATGAACAGGTTGAGACCACTGATGGTCGAGGTATTCAGGTTCTGCATGAGGGTATGTCTCCACTTGAAAAGAAACTGCTGAAGTTCAAAGAGGAACTTGACCAAGTCAAGAATTTGGTTCACTTATCACTTTCCCTCAATGTTCCATACATCCACTTTGCAAATGCTCCAAACCCCACTTTACCAAAAAACATCCCTAAACAACATAATCACCCCAAGTACCCAGTCACACCAGCACAATGCAATTCCTGTCACCATAACACTCCACCTCTCCAGGATCAGACAAAAGACCACTTCCAGGCTTACGATAATACCATCTATGTGGAAACTGTGGCTCATTCCACACTGCATACCCCTGAGTCCGACGAGAAGGATAGGCTCATCAGGAATCTGGCCGAGGAACTCAAGAAATTGACCAACCAAGTTCAGGGCGTCGAATGAGTTAAAGGGATTGAGGGGCTGAACTATGAAGATCTTTGCATACAACCTGATGTCGAACTACCCGAAGGGTACAAACCTCCTAAGTTCGAGATGTTCGATGGTACTGGTGATCTAAGAGTCCATCTAAGGACTTAGTGCGACAAACTGGTCGGCGTGGGAAAAGATGAAAGAATCCACATGAAACTCTTCATGAGAAGCTTAAAAGGAGATGCACTGTCCTGGTACATCAGCCAGGATCCAAAGAAATGGTCTAATTGGGTAAGCATGGCAACAGACTTCATGGATAGATTCTGGTTCAACACGGAGAATGCACCGGATATATTCTACATCGAGAACCTAAAGAAGAAACCAACGGAGACCTTTCGCGAGTATGCTACTCGTTGGAGGTCAGAGGCTGCCAAGGTCAGACCAGCCTTAGAAGAGGAACAAATGAAGAAGTTCTTTGTGCGAGCTCAGGATCCTCAATACTATGAGCGACTGATGATGGTCGAGGGTCACAAGTTCTCTGACATCATCATGTTGGGAGAGCGAATCGAAGAGGGCATCAAAAGCGGTATGGTCACCAACTTTGAAGCTTTACAAGCTGCTAATATAGCTCTGCAATCCGGTGGTGTGTCCAGGAAGAAAGATGTAGGAGTCGTGATGGTAGCACATCAAGCTAAATCCCCTCTTAAATACCAAGTCTATCCCGCACCTTCATTCACATACCAACCAGCTCCAAGTTACCTAGCACATTCACCTCAATACCAAGCACCCTCACCCGTATATCAAGCTCCACTACCCACATATCAGCCTACCTCACCTAGATATTCCCAACCAGCTCCCGTTTACAATGCCTATAATTCCCAACCTTCTCACTACCAATCACCACCTACTCGCCAAAACTTCCCAAGACCCCGCCCTAACTTCGACCGTCGCCCTCCGAAATAGTATATTGCCATAGCTGAGCCCATCGATTAGCTATATGAAAAACTCAAAGCTGCCAGTTATGTCACACCCATTCCTGCTGCCACCCCTGAGAACCCTTCTCAGTGGGTCAACCCAAATAAATCTTGTGCTTACCATTCCGGCATGAAGGGACACACCATCGAGGAATGTCATTCCTTGAAGGACAAGATACAAGCTCTCATTTAAAACAAGATCATTGCAGCCAAGGACCCTGCTCCTAATGTTCGCAATAATCCGCTGCCCGACCATAAAGGTGGTGTCCATATGATTGAGGTAGATGATGATTGGGATCCTGAGGGATCAATTTGGCTGATTGCAGAGGGTGATCCGAAGAAGCCCGCAATTACTCTCAACCCGATTGTGGTTCAGATGCAGCCATCCGAGGATGCTGAGGTAAACGTGTCCATCCCACTCGAGTTTGAATCAAGACCGCCCGCCAAAGGAAAGGCCCCAGTGTCGATCGATGTTGAGTTTATACGGCCTCTCGAAGTTGTAGTCCGGCCACCTATAACATATACTCTGGTGGGAATAAGAATGACCACACCTTTTACAGTGGAAATGTCAACAATGCCACCCTTCTACTCAAACGCCATCCCATGGGACTACATCGCTGAGGCAAGGAGAAAAGGTAAAGGCAAGTTTGAGGAAGCCATTGCCGCACAGGGGATGACAAGAACTGGCAGAGTTTATACCCCTGAACATTTGGTCGAGTCTAGAAAGCAGGCCGCCAACCGTCCTCCCACCCTTAAGACAGGTTCAGACGATCATTGGAGAAAGATACAAGGCAAGGAGTATTCAATCCTCGGCCAGTTGAACAAGACACCCGCTCAGATATCCATTCTCTCCCTATTACAGAACTCTGAAACACACATGAGTGCCTTGTTAAAGGTGCTGAGTGAAGCATACGTACCGGACATATCACTAGCGGGGAGATGGCCAACATGATGGGCCAGGTACTGGAGAGCCACAAGATCACTTTCCATGAAGATGAGCTACCGCCCGAGGGGTTAGGGCATAACAGAGCACTACACATCACGGTACAATGTGAGGATCATTTCATCACAAGGATCCTAATTGATGGGGGTTCCAGCCTCAACATCTGTCCGCTGGTCACGCTCAAGAAATTGGGCAAAAGTCTACATGAGATAAAGGAAGGAGAGATCAACGTAAAAGCCTTCGATGGTTCGCAGAGGTCCACCATGGGAGAAATCACCTTGTGCTTACAGATGGGACCAACTTGGTTCGATGTAGATTTCCAAGTGATAGATGTGCCTGCATCCTACAACTTACTGTTGGGACGACCTTGGATCCACGCTGCTGGGGCCGTGGCATCAACCCTACATCAAGCTGTGAAGTTCGAATGGAATCACCAAGAGGTAATCATTCATGGCGACGGTAGCAACCATATCTACGGTCGCCAGACCTTTTCGGTCATCGATGGAAGAAGGAAGTTGGGTGGAGAGATCTACCACAACATTGAACGAGTTAACGCCATTGATAAGGACAAGTGGTCGGACTGTAAGATTGAAAGCATCTTAAATTGGAAAGGGTACGAGCCAGGTAAAGGGCTCGGTAAAAATCTCCAGGGAATAACGAAGCCAATAACACTCAAGAAGCACGATACCACTTTCGGTCTGGGGTATGAGTACACTTGGAAGGAATTCAAGAATTGGTCGCCACCATGGCGCGGCCCCTACTACCCATTGGAGCAGCCAATAACTCGCTTGGAGCAAACTTTCCAACAAGCTGATATCATCTACGGTATAGATGAAGAGGAAGCGCTAGCGGCAAGGAGGGATTTATTTCTAGACGATGAGGACATGGACTGCTGTGTCATTCTTGAAGAGGAGGGGGAGGAAAGCCCTTCCATACAGGTCGTGAGCAAAGGATCATATCTCAAAAATTGGTCTGTCAGGATAACCAAAGCCCGTCGATCCTCGGGGTAGCAAGGCTAACAAAACAAGCATTATTTACAGTTTATTTATTTAAAGAATTTTCTTCCTTTTCGCATTTTTAATTTCTGCAAGAAAGAGCTCCCATGTTCAAACAATTATTCAATTTATCAAAGCATTTCTAGTTTCTTTATAAATCTTATATTTACTTGCTACTGTTTTCCTCCCCATTACTTTATTTACATAGCATTACTATTACTTATCTTGATGAACCAATGACTGTGACATGCAATGAGGCAACGCAACAAACAAATTCCGAGTCAGACGAGGATGATATACCTGAGGATATTATTAAAGAGGTCGAGAACTTTGAGAATAGACCTAAGTCTAACTTGGACGAGAATGAGGTCATCAACCTGGGAAACGCAGAGAACGTCAAAGAAACACGCATCAGCATTCATCTGTCGCCATCAGAAAAGGAGGAATATACGGAATTCTTAAGAGAATATGAGGACATATTCGCCTGGTCATATGATGACATGACTGGCCTCAGTACATCTATTGTGGCCCACAAGCTGCCAACCAATCAAACATGCCCACTGGTGAAGCAAAAGCTCAGGATGTTCAAACCAGACATGAGCTTGAAAATCAAAGAAGAGGTCACCAAGATGATCAACTTCAGGGTTCTTCGGGTTGTTGAATATCTGACATGGTTAGCTAACATTGTACCTGTTCCAAAGAAGGACGGGAAGGTCCGAGTCTGTGTCGACTACCGGGATCTCAACCGGTCCAGTCCGAAAGATGACTTCCCTTTGCCAAATATACACATTTTGATTGACAACTACGCCAAACATGATCTACAGTCATTCGTAGATTGCTTCGCTGGTTATCATCAAATTTGGATGGACAGAGAAGATGCTGAGAAAATGGCGTTCATTACGCCGTGGGGAGTATACTGCTACAAGATGATGCCATTCGGCTTGAAGAATGCAGGGGCCACCTACATGAGGGCTATGACTACTATATTCCATGACATGATTCATAAAGAGATTGAGGTGTATGTGGACGACGTTATTATCAAGTCAAAAAACGTTGCTGATCACATGGAGGATTTGAGGAAGTTCTTCAACAAGTTAAGAAAATACAATCTGAAACTGAACCCTGCGAAGTGTGCATTCGAGGTTCCTGCTGGGAAATTACTAGGGTTCATTGTAAGCCGCCGGGGAATAGAATTGGATCCATCCAAAGTCAAGGCCATTCAGGAATTTCCACCGCCGAAGAACACGAAGGATGTTATGAGTTTCCTGGGGAGACTTAATTACATCAGTCGATTAATAGCACAATCCACAGTCATTTGTGAACCAATCTTCAAGATGCTAAAGAAGGATGCCGCAACCAAGTGGACCGAAGATTTTCAAAAGGCCTTCGACAGAATCAAGGGGTACCTCTCAACACCACCAGTCCTAATACCACCTGAGCCAGGAAGACCTCTGTTACTCTACCTTGCAGTGTTAAACGGAGCTTTTAGCTGCGTTCTTGGGCAACATGATGAAACAGGAAGAAAGGAGCAAGCAATCTACTACCTCGGGAAGAAGTTCACTCCGTATGAGGCCCGATATTCTTTATTAGAGCGCACTTGCTGTGCTTTGACTTGGGTCGCCCAGAAGCTAAGGCATTACTTCTTTGCCTACACCACATACCCCATATCCAGGATGGATCCACTAAAGTACATCTTTCAGAAGCCAATGCCCACTGGCATGCTAGCCACGTGGCAAATCCTGCTGAGCGAGTTCGACATTATTTACGTAACTCAAAAGGCTGTCAAAGGACAGGCACTAGCAGATCATCTTGCTGAAAATCTTGTGGATGGGTAATACGAACCACTGAAAATGTATTTTCCCGATGAAGAGGTATCATTCATAGGAGAAGACATTGTAGAATCCTACGACGGTTGGAGGATGTTCTTTGATGGAGTGGCAAACTTCAAAGGGGTCAGTATTGGGACAGTCCTGATATTAGAAATCGGTCAGCATTATCCGGTATCTGCAAAACTTAGATTTCCCTGCACCAACACTATGGTTGAATACGAGGCTTGCATCTTAGGGCTCAACATGGCCATCGACATGAACGTCCAGGAGTTGTTAGTGATTGGTGACTCAGACTTACTGGTACACCAGGTACAAGAAGAATGGGCGACCAAGAATTCCAAAATATTGCCATATCTACATCATGTACATGAGCTGAGAAAGAGATTCACAAATGTAGAATTTCGGCATGTCCCTAGAATCCAGATGAGTTCGCCGATGCTTTGGCTACTCTGTCATCCATGATCCAGCATCCGGATAAGAATTTCATTGATCCTATTCTAGTGAAAATCCACAATCAGCCCGCTTACTGTGCCCATGTCGAAGAAGAAGCAGACGGAGATCCTTGGTTCCACGATATCAAGGAGTACTTGGCAAAAGGAGAATACCCAGAGCTTGCAAACGCTACTCAGAAACGCACACTTTGAAGGTTGTCAAACAATTTCTTTCACAGCGGAGGAATCCTATATAGGAGGACTTCTGATTTGGGTTTACTAAGGTGTGTCGAAGCAAAGGAAGAGACAAAACTATTGGAGGAAATACATGCTGGTACATGCGGTCCTCATATGAACAGGTTCGTTCTAGCAAAGAAGATACTTCGAGCTGGTTATTTCTGGATGGCCATGGAAACAGATTGCATCCAGTATGTCCGAAAATGCCATCGATTTCAGATACATGGGGACATGATAAAGGTACCTCCCAGTGAGCTTAATGCAACAAGTTCGCCATGGTCGTTCACCGCTTGGAGCATGGATGTTATTGGACCAATCGAGTATGCTGCCTCCAACGGACACAGGTTTATTCTGGTTGCCATTGATTACTTTACCAAATGGGTCAAAGTAGCCTCTTACAAAGCAGTTACTAAGAAAGGTATGGTCAATTTCGTCCGCGACCGCATCGTTTGTCGGTTCGGAGTTCCATAGTCAATCATCACCGACAATGGTTCCAATCTGAATAGTGACCTGATGAAAGCAATGTGTGAGGCCTTCAAGATCAAACACAAGAATTCTACAGCATACAGACCTCAGATGAACGGAGCCGTTGAGGCTGCCAACAAGAACATCAAGAAGATATTGAGAAAGATGATAGAAAAGCACAAGTAGTGGCATGAGAATCTGTCATTCGCCTTATTGGGATACCGCACCACGGTTAGCACATCAACTGGGGAAACTCCTTATATGTTGGTATATGGTACAGAAGCCGTCATTCCTGCTGAAGTTAAAATCCCATCCCTGAGAATCATACAAGAAGCTGAGCTCAGCGATGCAGAATGGGTAAGAAGCCGTTATGAGTAATTGGCCCTCATAGACGGGAAAAGAATGAACGCAGTCTGTCATGGGCAGCTATATCAGAATAGAATGACCAGAGCCTTCCACAAGAAAGTCAAGCTGAGACGATTCACACCGGGGCAACTAGTGTTAAAGAAAATCTTTCCTCATCAAGACGAAGCCAAAAGGAAATTCTCTCCCAATTGGCAAGGCTCGTACATGGTTCACCGAGTGCTGACAGGAGGAGCACTCATACTTGCAGAAATGGATGGATAAATCTGGCCAAAACCAATCAACTCAGACGCAGTCAAGCGTTACTATGTGTAACTTTCATGCTTTTATCAAATGTTGTAAATTGAACTACGCCTGACCTGATTCCCGTTTAAGAGGGGATACGTAGGCATCCATATGGGTTCGGTCACATTTTAATAAAAATTTCATTTCCCCCACGAATGGAAATTGGGGCAGAATTTTGAGGAGGACCCTTAAAATTCCATAGCAAGAGAGGTTGCAATGTCTCGAACCGCGTCGTGCTCATCGGTTCATCCAAAGAAAATTATTTTTCAATTATATGTTATATCATATTTTTATAAAACCATGCATATTTACTTCTCAAAATAGCTTGTTTAGCGACGCTACCCCTGTTATAAAAACAACGTTATCATTATCAAGTAGACAGGCCGAACCGAGCCAGCGGGGATGCGAACTAACCCTCCCCTTTACAGAACTCACAATTTTCCCTTGTATGCATGCACAAAGACGGCAAAAGCCCAGAACATATTATTATCTCCGCAAGACGCATATTTCTTAAAAGACACGCTCTCAAATTCGTCGCACATGCCGACGCTTACTATTATCACAAACAACGCTTATTCACAACAATCGTATCGCCGCGATTTATCATCAGCTAAGAACTTTTACTGTCATTTTATTTTCCCACACTGCATAAGGCTATTCTGCCTTCCAAGGTTCCACACTAACTCCCTTGCATTTTATTTCCTGCATTGGATAAGGCTATTTTGCCTTCCGAGGTTCCACGCTACCTCCCTTGCATTTTATTTCCTGCACTGCATAAGGCTACCATTCTGCCTTCCGAGGTTCCACGCTACCTCCCTTGCATTTTATTTCCTGCATTTCATAAGGTTATTCTACCTTTCGAGGTTCCACGCTACCTCCCCTGCATTTTATTTCCTGCATTGCATAAGGATACCATTCTGCCTTCCGAGGTTCCACGCTACCTCCCTTGAATTTTATTTACTGCACTGCATAAGGACACCATTCTTCCTTCCGAGGTTCCACGCTACCTCCCCTGCATTTTTATTTCCTGCATTGCATAAGGCTACCATTCTGCCTTCTGAGGTTCCACGCTACCTCCCTTGCATTTTATTTCTTGCACTGCATAAGGCTACTATTCTTCCTTCCTAGGTTCCACGCTACCTCCCCTGCATTTTATTTCATTGCATAAAGCTCCTATCTACCTTTCAAAGCAATCACCTTCCGTGACATTATTTATTTACGCTTTCTTTCGGGCTAAGATCTGCCCATCTTTTCTTTCACAAATCGCAAGACTAAACTCCGTCTTGTTAGCATCATACTACCGCATTCTTCATGGGCTGCAATATCGCCAACTTGTCCAAAGGCGTCATCGTTCGGAGTCACCATCTTCATGGCCCGAGAACATCATTTCATGGCCTGAGGATCACTTTTATTCAACCCCATATCATTATTCAAAGGCATCATGGTTCGGAGGCACCATCCGTATGGCCTGAGAACGTCATTTCATAGCCTGCGAATCCCGCACCAAGCGATTCATGGCCCAGGACATCATGGTCTAAGGACATCATCCTAAAGTGTCAAAAGACAACATTCATAGTCCAACTGGAACATGCATCATGTTTATATTACGCATGATATATGCTTGTTATTTATTCGTAGGTAATCCGGCCGGGACAGCCAACCAGGCAGGAGCGGATCGCTCCAGTTCTCCGATACAATCCCGTAAGACCTTCATACTTTTACCTTACCCCGCACCTTGTGACCATTCTTGTAAAACGTCACCGGCCTACTTCACCGGTGACTCCGAAACTACATACAACCTAATTCTTGTAAGACCAAGGATATGTTGGCAGCTCAGAAGCCAGGGTGCGGCCTAATTCTCTCACGTAGTTCCATTCGGTCAAAATTGGCCATCATATCTTTACCCGACAACTTTTTAATCCTTCCCGAGTAAAAAGGGCAGCTGTTGATACCCAATTTTTCCTCAAATTCTTCTCAAACTTGCAGATAAGCTTTCAAAATCACTCTTTGTAATAATGAGTATTTTTCCCTATTTTTCCATATTTTTATTAAATTATTTTCATGTTTATCTGATATTTTATATTTAAATAATTGATCTTAAATTAGGTTATAAATAATTTTAAAATATTTCCAGCTAGGTATGTCATTTTTAATCATTTTTTATCCGTTAGGATTCAATTATTTCATAAATTAGCCAATTGGGTCTCATTTAATTTCAATTATAGTTATTTTTGCAATCATAGCCCAATTGCATACTTTATGCTATTAAATTCGAAAATTATTGATTTTTTATATATGTGATATTATTTAATTACCTTAATTTTATTTATTTGACCTCAATTTCATCTTTTATATAATTATTAGTTATATTATTAATTTTACTTATTTTTTTATGGGTATTTAATTAATAGCCATTTTCTATTTCAATTATAACCCCCCCCCCCCAATTAAACCCAATTAACCCAGTCCCAAATCAAATTCGCCCCAGCCCAGGTCCTAAACAAACCCGGCCCAGCTTCAAACTCATCTGAGCCGTTGATCAAATAAGATCAACGGCACAGATCCCCCTTTCCATAATTAAACCCTCACCTAACCCGCCTTCCCCGTCTCATTTTCGAGACTCCTCACTGTCTCTCTTCGTTTCTTCATATCTCTCTATCTTTCTGCTAATCTCTAGAAGCCTCCTTGGTTTCTCCCATCTAATGGGTCCTGTTCATCTTCTCCGACTTGTTTCCTCATCGGAATCCATGGCTCTCTACTATCTCCTGGTCATTTACCTGCCTCTCAACCCCTCAGTGACATCCTAGGTTCTTCAGACGAACCTGGAGCGGTTCACTCACCTCTTATGGGTCTCTTGCCGTGTTCCGGCCACCCCCCGGCCGTTTGAGTAAGTTTGCAGTACCCCTAGCCTAAATCGAGGTCACTCACGAGGTTTGCCCTCTTTTCTGAGGTTCCACGAAACCCTAGTTCTCTGTATCTTTGGGTTTTCTTTAAGATCCGTCTTATATTTACCATGCTATGAAGTTTCTTCTTGTTTTTCTCTGAAAAATTTGGTTTTAAACGATTTCAAAAACTAGGGTTTCTATACCATGTTCTCAAAGCAGTTTCCTTTTGATTTTTTGATATCCATGCTATGTTTAAGTTATTATCTCTTGATTTTATGTTATTTTAACTGTTCTTGGTGAAACCTAAGTATTCTGGGTTGTTCTTTGTTAATTGACTGTATGCATCCATGTATCCTCTATGACTCCTATTTAATCTACTACTATGACATCTTCCTGTTAATTTCTATGAGTACCTCTTTGCGTTGATAAGTGATTGTTGTTTGAACTCTTGAAATTCCGACCTTTTTGATTTATATTGATTCTTCTGTGTAAAATCCCATGCTTGTGATGTTTTTCTTATGCTTGTGATTCTCTCGACTTATTTCAAATTGATGCCCTATTTTACTTTATACACGGGTAGTTCAATTTTCCTTAATTACCCTAGTATGTATTTGGCTTCATTTGTGCACTATGTGAATGTTTCTACCCTAATCAGCCTTATTAGACTGATTTTCTTTCCTTATTCTGCCTTGACTATACCGTTTGAGACTAGATTCCTTAATTAAAGGAGTCCAGTTGTCTTAATTGGTGTTAATTGATTTATTTCCATGTTTGTGCACTCCTTACCCATGTACTACTCGTTTTTCAAAACTATATAAAGAGTTGTTTTCCCTCTTTGCAAACACACTGAAATTCACACACAACACACTGAAATTCACACACAACACACTGATATTCATCAGCAACACCACTGACACAGACACACATTGCTCTGAACTTTCCTATGCTTTTATATACATCCCTTCCTACTCTTTGCATCTATTGTTGACTACTCAGTCGGCTAAAGCCAAGACTGAGTAATCTCTATTTCTCTTGTGATCTGCATACTACTGCTGCTCTCATTCTGCATATCATGTATACTTCTACTGTTGTGTTATTTCCTGCACTTTGTTGTTCTCTATTCTTTGACTGGTATGTTTTCTGATTTAATTTTATAGTATTTATACCCAATATATTCAATGGTTCTACTGTCTTCCCTGTAATTAGTTAAATCCCCATCATGTATCCCTTTTGTTATGTTTGAATATGCATCTTGCTTTCCTATGGTTCCCTGTAATGGTGTATTTAGCATACCCCTACTATTTCCCTTTCCATTGAGTCTGATATATCTCCAGCATGCTTATGTGTTCCCAAGTTTATGTTTCCCTTGACATGATTGTGGTTACAGGCTCTCATCTTCTTATTAACTCTATATCCTGTAAATCTGTCTCTCATGTTTGTGTGTTATGCAGTCCCGACCCTCTGTGCTAGTATGTGACCACTATCAGGTAGTTGTGTGGTAACTGTGACTCTGCCTAATTCTAATGTTTAATGAAATATGTCCCCAATCCCTTACCCCTGTTTGTGTTTGCTTTTTCATGAGGCTTGTTGCCTATCGGTTGTGATGGTACTCCTGCTCTTCTAATAAACTTCTTTATTGCTCTCCTAAAGCTATTTTCAAAACTGTTGTCTCAACTACTCTTTCCCAACTCAAATTCTTTTTTAAACTTCAACCACTCCCCCACTACTCTTAGATTCTAGGTTTTGCCCCCTTCGTTTGAGCATTGCCTTGGGGACCCCTAAGTACCCATTGAACTTTGACACACAAGGCTGGCTTCCTACACTGCACTTACTCATTCCTGGCTAGGGCACCTGGGTGTGAGCACTATCCAGGATCTTCTAAGGTCCTTAGAGACTATGACACACTTGGGTTGGAAAGGGCCATGGCATATGGTAGATGGATCCGGTACTTTAGGCCTACTATTAGGCTCCCTATAGTTAGCTTCTTGATTTTTCTTTGGTTGTGTAATTTATGCAGTCCTGGTTTGTAATAATTATTTGTAAAAACAATTTGGGGTCGGATAGTGAAGATGGGAGGGGATTATGCATGCTTAATATAGTTATGGGTAGAAATCATGACTATAGGATTTATTTCCCTATGCGTGCAATAGTATCCTGTTTAGGACATGCATATCATGCAATAGAAATCATGTTTAGGTTCCTTATTTCAGCATGTCTATTATGTTCCTGTCATTTTATAAGCCCTGTTCACAGTTAATAACTACAACAAGTGATATAATGTACGGCTACTGCATTTACATAATCATTACATTTAGAAACCATATCTTTAGGTATCGTTGTGTGCATTAGATATCATGTTATTTAGGACCTTACCTTTCAGCATGTTTGTTTCAAGTTATATTTTGCTGAACACCTAGCTAGCATGTATCTAATCTGATAATCTCGCTAAAAATGTGGTTAAACAGTTTAAAACTCTTCTGCAAATATATTATCTTGCATATCTTTAAAATCAGAACTAAAGTCTGCATGTTCACCTTCAAAACAAAATAGGCAATGTATACGCCCGCCTAGGCAAACCTTAGGCCCAATACTTATTAAAACCCAATCAATCGTTTTGTGTCCTGTTTGTGCTAAAAAAATGATTTGTAAAACTAATCAGTTTCTTCTGAAAACCTGAGAACCTCGCTGTGTGTCATTATTTTGACTCCTACTTGCCCAACAATCAATAGATTTTCAAAACAAATTCTCCCTTTCACAAGATCACTCTGTTTTGTTTGAATCCTCGCTCTATTTTAAAATTATTGGTTCTTGAAGTTGTGCATTCACTCTCTTTTACTGAAAACTACTGGTTCTTGCTTTATTTTTGAGTTATTGGATTTCAAAGTAAGTCACTCCTGTTCCAAGTTACACTGTTTTATTTAAAAAATTCTTGATTTACTTCTGATTACTAGTTTTCTAAGAGTTATTCATCCATTTTTACTGAAAACTTCATCGAAACTGCTGTGCACTTTTAAATCCTGCTACTGTCTTTAAATTACTGGATTTCTAATCAATTCCTCTTCTTTAAATTGCTCTGTTTTAACTGAACTTCCTGCTTTATTACTGAGTTTCCAAAAACCAAAACCGCTAAAACCTACTGTTTTCCAACTCAAAACCTCTGTTTTAAATCCTGACTTTTGACTTTGATTGTGTTTGAGACGTGCTATCTATGTGTTTACCTGTGGAGGGATCTGTGAGCCTCGTATCTGCCATTATGTGTTCCCCATATCTGTAGTCATATTTGTTTTACATGTCGCTTAGAATTTTATCCTTTTAAACCTAGGGGTTCAGCCTAGTACTCACCTTGTAGGATTAGTAGTCCTAAATATCCTCCAGGACTTATAGAATGGGACGGGTAATGGCATGCAATAAGCTTCGTGACCGACACACGCATTTTAAATACCTTAACGGGGCGGGAAGGGTAGAATATGGATATGATGACCGGTGCGCTAATACCACGTGTAGCCCCTCATTGTGGATGTGACATACCGGGTATTGCATTGATGTGATCCGTATTACTTTAAACCTAAGACAGTTCTTTTCAAATGTTTATTCTAATATTTCCCAAAGCCTTTAAAGATTTTCATACTTGTTTGAAATCCCCTCTTATATGAACCTTACTTGCTACTTGTTCACCGTCCAAATTCACAAAACTTCTTGGCTGGGACCCGCCGTTGTGGATCTTGATGGGTGCCTAACACCTTCCCCTTGGGATAACTTCAAGCCCTTACCCAATCTCTAGTAACGCAAACTAGTTCATGAGTTATTTACTCTAGGTGCCCTAACGCACCATAAAAATCGTTAGGTGGAGACTCTTCCTTAAACCTTTCCTTTAAGGAGTTGTCCAGAATGTCATGAAACCCGATCTCCACGTACCTAACCCGTGCGAGGAAAAAAAGGGGCGTGAAAAACCTATTAGACCATATTTCTCAGTACTGTGATTAGTTCTGAAATACTTACATTGAAGTTGTGGTCTCCAATTCTTGTACTACCTATGTTTCGTTCATCGCGATCCTTTCTGGATCTTGATGAGGATGAGCATGTATCTATATTTGATGGTCTGTATTCTGACCGGGCGTTTTCAAACCTAGGACGAGTTTCTCGCCCCGAAGGTCCCATATAACGGTCGTACCTATTTTTACTTGTTCTCTTTTCTGGTTCGGAGCGCTTGGAACTGGTTCGATCTTCAGCTTTTTATTGAGCAATGGTGTCTTCTTCTATTCGTAGCTTAGTATTATACCTGTTATAGACTTCGTTCTATGTTGTGGTTGGGAATTCCCTCAAGCGTTCCTTGAGTCTCCTTTTGGCTTCAGAGCTTCTATCATTTAAATTGCTTGCAAATGCCATGGCTGCCCAATTGTCAGGTACCCTTGGTAGCAGCATTCTTTCTCGTTGAAACCTGTCTACAAATTCACGAAGCAACTCCGCGTCTCCTTGTTTTATTTTGAATATGTCTTCCATTCTTTTTTTGACTTTTTGCACTCTAAAATGCGCTTTTAGAAAAGAATCTGCAAGCTCAACAAACGATTCAATAGAATTTTCGGGTAGAAGGGAATACCAAGTTAATGCTCCTTTGGTGAGTGTTTCTCCGAACTTCTTGATTAGGACTGACTCAATTCTTGTTTAGTCAGGTCGTTGCCTTTTACTCCAGTGGTAAAGCAGTTACATGATCACGTGGATCGGTTGTCCCGTCATACTTGGGAATATCAAGCATTTTGAATTTCTTGGGGATAGGCAAGGGTGCTGCACTTGGCTTCCAAGGTTGTTGAGAATATCTATCAACATCAATGCCTTTAATGACAGGTGGTACTCGAGGTATTTGCTCAATCCGATCATTTTGTTCCTTCACCTGTTTCTGTAAGGTTAGTAATAAAGATTGTAATTCTGGGTTATTGGACATACCTGGTCTCGCTTCAAGGGACTCATTTAGAGCGCCTCCGATTCCTGAGTTTGCTAACCCAGATTGTGGGTTTTCCATAGTTACGGTGTTGTTAGGAGATGGTGTAGGTGATGCAACTGGTAATCCTCTCATGAAATCTTGTAAAGCTTGAGTCACATATTCACCAACCATTTGCTTCACCTGATCTTGTTCGCCTATTTGTTCATTTGCATTGTTATTATTGTTTTGAGCCGTGGAAGAATTGACTACGTTGGAAGAATTGATTAAGATTGGAATTTTGAGTAAACGGCCTCTGGATCAGGATTTGAAGGTTCCGGCAGGTATGTATGATGATTTCGGACTTGGGATAACTCAGGAGCGTTTCGGCATATATTGTGGAAGTTAGCATTTTAGAAGGAATTTCATAAGTCTGGGTTGAAATGCATTTCAGTGATATAGATGTCCGTTTGGGATTCCGAGTCTGGGAATAGATCTGTAAGGTGATTCTGGAGTTGGGAGCGCGATCGAAAGTGAATTCGGATGTCCGTAGGTTATTTTGAAGTCATTCGGCTAAAGATAAAAATTTGAAGGTTTTTGAGAAATTCGACCGAAAGTGAAAATTTTGATATCGGGGTCGGAATGCGATTCCGAAAGTTTGAGAAAGTCCGTAATGTTTAATGTGACTTGCGTGCAAAATTTGAGGTCAATCGAACTTGATTTGATAGGTTTCGGCATCGAATGTAGAAGTTTCAAGTTCTAAAGTTCATTAAGCTCGAATTGGGGTGCGATTCATGATTTTGACGTTGTTTGATGTGATTTGAGGCATCGATCGAGTTTGTATCATGTTTTGGGACATGTTGGTATAATTGGTTAAGGTCCCGAGGGCCTCGGGTGGATTTCGGAAGGTTAACGGAATGGATTTCGGGTCAAAATAGTTGCTGGAAATTTCTGCTACAAATCTGTTTTGGACAGCAACTGGTGCATCGAAGAGCTAACTTTCGAACTATATATATCAAAATCTATAAGGAATCTAAAAAGTTTCAGAACATAAAACTTGTAGCCCTTGTATTCTAGCTTTCAGAAAGTTAAACCATTCATGATTTGGACATTTGATTAGAAAGTTATGATCGATTGAAGATGGCTGGTGAAGCAGTTTCGACAGAATTTTCTGATGCATGGAGCCGATTTTAGAAGCTCATATCTCAGAATATTTAAAGAGTTATATGGTTTACAACCTATCAAATGAAAGATCGTCGAGTATAGTTTCTAAAACGTTAAACCGTTTGTCATTTGGAAATTTCTACAAGGAGTTATGGGCGTTTTAATAGAAGGTGTACAGCGGGGGGAAATTGTAATAGGATGTACAACCTGCACAGTGCAAGGTACAACTCGATGAAGAACCTGGGCAGATTGTTTAAAAACGAGTTTTTGCCCATTTCTTTCATTTGGCTTGGACGATTTTGGAGAGCTCAAGGAGGGATTTTCACCAAGCAACACTAGGTAAGTGATTTCTTCCTATTTTTGAGTTAAATATGTGATCTTACATGGATTTAGACATGAAAAATTAGTAGAAATTTGGGATTCTTGGGGAAGACCTAGAATTTGGAATTTTGGACTTTTACCATGAATTTGAGCAAGAAAATTAGAGCAAATTGTATATTTGAGTTAGTAAAGCTATGGGTAGAATTTATCTTCGAGAAATTTCGGAATCCAGGCACGTGGGCGTGAGGGCATTTTGGTCAACTTTTCGAGCGGAGTTGGGAACTTATATAATTTAAATTGTTACAAGTATTAAAGTGAATTTTTATTGGTTTTCCCGTTATTTGAATAGTTTTGGGGCGTTGTGCATTAATTGGAGTCGTCGGAAGGGCTTGGAAGCCGGTTATGGAATTTCGGAGCGAGGTAAGTCTCCTTTCTAACTTTGTGAGAGGGAATTGTCCCCATAGGTGAAGTAATTGAATGAGTGATACTATTTGCGGGGGATACGTACGTACGAGGTGACGAGAGTCCGTGCGTAGATACTATTTTGCTTATGTCCGGGTAGCCTATTCCGCGAGCGGAGTGATTCTTTCCACTACTCTCATGGGAGTGGGTCGTACGCCACGGCGGAATAGATGCATCTATGGTTCGAGCCGTTCGACCCTTCCGCAGTGCATATTTTATTATTGTTGGTTCGGGTCGTTCGACCCTCGGCATTTCCTATGCATCATATATACATATTATATACCATCTGTGACTTGAATTGTTAAATTGTCTTATGGACGTAAATTGCTAAATGAAATGACGGAAAACGAAAAATTTATAAATTTATTGAAACATCTGATCTTTCTTGTCATTCGATGTTAATAACCATGTTGATATCCTTCATCTATTATATTGTATTGACCTCTAGCAAGTGTCAAAATTGACCTCTCATCACTACCTCTCTGAGGTTAGGTGGTATACTTATTGAGTACACTTTTTTCTCGTACTCATGCTACACTTGCTATGCATTTTGAATGCACAGGTACATTCATAGCTAGTGGCCCTGCTCGACACGACGATGTGGCTGACTTGGAGACTTAGACGAGTTGCACCATCCGAAGACGATTCGCAGACGACAGAGTCACCCTCATATTGTATTTATTTTCATTTTAAATTCCTTGTCCAATTTTTACTTCGGACAAGCTTTGTAGTATTTGTATGATTCTTAGAATTTTCTCATGCACTTATGACACCGGGTTTTGGGATGTATTTTATTAAAATGGAATATTAAGCTATCATATTTTCTTAGCGGATTTTATTCAGTTATTATGTAATAAAGTGAAAGGTAATAATTTTAAAAATGCTAAAATAGGAATTTAACTTAACCAATTAATGACTGGATTGCCTGACAATGGTGTCCGGCGCCATCATGACATTATGGATTTGGGGTCGTGACAACGTGATATCAGAGCACTAGGTTCACTTAGGTTTCACGAGTCATGAGAAAGTCTATTTGAGTCTTGCGGATCAATACGGAGACGTCTATACTTATCTTCGAGATGCTACAGGGCTGTTAGGAGTACTTCCCTTCTTGATTCCTCATCGTCCGATTTGATTCCTTTGAGGCTTATGCCTATGTTTGTTCCTACTCAACCTTATACGTCGTGAAGCACTTGCTATGAAACGTGGATTTGAGGAATTGAAATTGTGTTACGGATATGGTGCGAGATGATTTCCATGTGTAGTTGGTTGGGGCTGTTGTTGTTTCCCTGCAGAAGAATCTTATGTTATTTCGGCTCAGTAGCTGTGTTTCTGAGAACTTTAAGGCTATGCTCAGATTGTTATGATGCTTACGATTAGTTATCGCGCGGTGTTGATATGATGGTAGAATTCTTGCCCATATGTCAGGGTATTGAATGACTTGAATGGAGGTCTTTTCAGAGCGTAACTTTGAGATTTTAGTATTTTAGTTCAGGTGGAGGAAAGGCAATTGGACTATGAATGTTCATGTCTGGGGGATAAAGTAATAAGACTTGGTGTTATCAAGCGAGGTGGAGTTTTCATCTGTGATGTGGTATCGTTGTTTTTGATCGAATAGAATGTGTTAAGTTTGCCGGTGTTATAGGTCTTCGGTTGCATTGGGTTAGAGTGTTGTGATGTAGTATTGAAGAAGCGATTGTCAGATATCATGGTGTGTTGTGGTTCAGGACTGAATAGTTATTTCTAATGAAGGCACCTCGAGAAAGATGATCTTCGGAGAGTTTGAAGTCGTGGTGATCTGCTGGTTTAAGAGCTACAGAGAATGATATTGAATTGGGCAGCATACGATGAAGGAAGATATGTGAGAAGTGTCAGGCGAAATCTAAATTACTAAAAGGACAGGCGTAAGAAAAGGAAGTCAGGTAGTGCTTAAAGGAATGAGTTTAACTAAAGTGGGAGAGTGGCAGCGTAGCATATGAGTTTAGCGGCAAGACAGTTGCCTATCTTGAGGAGAAGTTTGGAGTGATTTGATAATTTTAGTGAAGGTGATTGGATCCACGAGCTTAAATTGAAATGTTGGTTATTTCGGCGGAAGGTTGGATACAACATAGAGGAGTTATTAGGAATGAAGAAGGATGCAATGTGGCGGTGAATTTGAAGATATTGTTGTGCATTTAATAGATGTCCATGAGGAGCGTACGGACTAGTAAAGTGGTAAATGAAGAAGGGCGTAGGTTGGGGTATTGATGTCGTAGAGATTGTGAAGTGTAGCGTCGTTGGAATGTGTCAGTTGATAATTTCCACATGTGGGTTATCTCCTGTGAGCAGGTTAGCGGTCGTGTGGTTGGCAAGTTTCTACAAGGAATTTTAGTGGTCATTCGGTAGGAGGCCAAATATGTGAGTGGTGCTAGAAAATTGGAGTATTCATGGAATGCCAATAGAAGAATTTTGAAGAATTGGACGGGTCGGTTGGACAAGATCATGTCAGCAAAGAAGAAAGGATTTTGGTGGGGTCTAGAATGCTGCAAGGAGTAGCTTCAGGCTAAGTGGGAGAGCCCCACCGCCTGCAAATGGGGTTGCAGGATTTGTCTTCTCATGGGGCTGCGAATTATCGACGTATCGGCAAGTTATTACAGCCAAAGCGAAAGGAGAAATATGGTAATTACATATGGGATTTGATAAATGTGTGCAAAGGTTGGCTCTATTGGACCAAGGTTAGGCATTGGAAGATTCAGAATTTATGCTTAACGCATAGGCGATTTATAAGGGTAGTGACTCAGTCACGTGCTTGATTGAGAAGGTGTTCATGTGCTAGAAGAGCCTTGGAGTTGATTGTATTCGGGGCCAGTCAGAGTTGGTGACTCTCAATAGTGGTCCTAATGAATTCGAAGTTAAGGATGTAGTGTTTAAGGGTTTCAGGCAACAGTATGATTAAGAATCGAGCTTTTGCAGCGTAATTTCTAAGAAAGGAAAAATGGTTGGAGTGTTCTATGTTATTTTCATCGTGCAAATAGTATTGGAGGAGTGAAAAAAAATAATAACTCAGGATTGTAGAAGATTATCAAGAGGGTATGAGAAGGTTTGCGGGATTGAGACGACATGGTCTCGTGAATCAAGGCCACTCGGGATGAGTGAGGATTGAGTTTGTTATGAGTTGAATGGGGTTACTATTATTTCTGAGGCAATTAAGGATGATTAACAGAAGATAGCCTGGTTATCCATGGTTGAAATTGCACACGTATGGTAGTGATCAGTCCTTCAATGTGATTAGGTTATGCATAAGGTTTGTGCCGGTGCGTGCGAGGCTTGTCGGCTGCCGTAATGGATTTTATGTAGAAGCATTCAAGTATTATGGCCTATCAGGTGTAGGCAGATCTCGGAAGTATTATGGTGGTATAGACTACTATTTATGGATTTGCATGTATTGTGATTGTGAGAATTCACTTGTGTGTTGTTCTTGTTCTCTTGAATTGAGGTAAGTAAAAGGTTTCTATATGATGAATTGTCCCCCCCTATTAGTGGTTCAAGAGTTATGATGGAATTCCTGTGCTATCTCATATTGGCATGCATATGCAGTAAGTAGTATGTAATTGGAAGTAAGGATCAAGATTGTGGTTCGGTGTTAATAAGGATGTCATGACCTCGGGTGAGCAAGGAAAAAGGGAGTTTAATGTTTAGGGTAAGCTGGTGATGACTTCAGCGTCACCTGAGATCGGTTTTTGGTGAAAGAGGCTTTGTATCCTGGTTATGGGTTCTTGATTTGTTTTACAGTGTTAGTGTGGTCGGTGGTATGGATGTGCAGACTTGTTACCTCGTGTGAAAGGTTGTGGGAGCGTGACCACGGGAAGATTGTGTATGTGTGACATGTAGTCACCTGATTGATTGAAGATTTAGACCAAGTATAAGGGAGTGCAATATGGCTTATTTGGGAATTTATGCCTGGAAGGTATTCGGTTCAGTTGGTTTTGGATTGTGGGGTGTTTGTCCCGGCTATGATGGTTGTTCTTGCGTGTTATGAGAGGAAGTGGGTTATTATGGACCCAGGTAAAGTTATTAGCCTAGTTCAGTGTGAGAGAAATCGGCTTGAGGGTTGTGAATGGATTCAATGTGTTTGTGGGCTCCATGTGAATCTGGTGTGTTCATTCCAGTATGGCGTTTCTCAAGGAGGGGCGTTGGAATATCAGATGTTGTTTCGTCTTCGTCCAAATCATGTAATATTATGATTGTGTTGTGTGAGTTGTGAAACGGCTTGATAATCCCTATGTGTTGAGTCTCTGTGTAGTGATGAGGTTATGTGAGCAGGAGAGCTCTTGATATTCAGAATATATATATCGCACCTCAGTTGTGCTCGGTTTTGTAGCGTATGGCTCTTTCAGTCTTCCCATGATGGTATTATGCGCTTAGCGTGCTCATGACTAATATTTAGTAATTTGTAATAGTGAGCAATTCGGCTCGGTGTGTATTTCCTTATGTGATGTCATGATGGGATCGGGTGGCACGCCGCCACGGGTATGTTATTTGGATCGGGTTGCACGCCGCAACAGTGTGATATTGAGTAAGGTTCCCACATTTACTTTTCCTGTGTTTTGCTTCCTATTTTCTAAGGAAGTTCATATTAGTTGCGTGAGTCGAGTTGTCCCTTCCTGAGTCATTTCTTTATGCATCATGTTCGAGTTGAGGCCTATTGGCGCGTTGTGGAATCATGTGAGACTGTTGGTCATGCCTGCGGTAATTTATTGCCTGAGCAGTTCATACTGGGCAAGACGAAATTATGGTATCAGGGATTAGTGCGGTGAGATTATGCGAAATATATTACAGGACAATTACCATTGTTTGGTTCGTAATGAGATGATGATTTTAGTCAAGGGAAAAGATTCAGTGTTTGGTTAACTCCGCAGTTGGTTAGAAATTTTTACACATCTCCTCTGTTGTGGTAGTGTCGTCAGCATTACAGCAGGATGTATATATATATCAGAAGATGCACTGGGAGTATCAGATTCATGGAATTTTGGCTATTAAGGTTCAGGGAATGTCATTGTGGTTAGATGGTGAATTATGCGGTGCGTGATGCTAAATCAGCAAAGATACACAGTCGTGTTCTGGTACCTCGTGTGGTAATTGATATGGTGTTCATAAATTGGAAACAGGCCATGCAGAGAATTTCAGGTGTTGGAACTGGGTTCTAAGCTTATGGTATGTATAAAAGAGGATGTATTTAGATTTGATCAAGCTAATGAATTCAACTGAGTGGTGGTAGCACAGGTAGGTGCACGAAGTGTTAAACAGTGATTTCAGGCAACTCCAGAGCAGTTCTTAGCACGTTCGAGGACGAACGCATGTTTAAGTAGGGGAGAATGTAACGACCCGATCGGTCATTTTGAGCTTTAGCACGTTGTTCGGCGTTTTTGAGGACATGAGCAGCTTCGTTTCAGGTATTATGACTCGTAGGCGTGGTCGGAGTTGAATTTCGGGAAGTTTGGAGTCAAATTGGAAAGACAATTCTCATTTCGGAAGCCGTAAGTTGGAAGAATTGACTAAGATTGGAATTTTGAGTAAACGACCTCGGAATCAGGATTTGAAGGTTCCGGAAGATCGTATGATGATTTTGGACTTGGACGTATGTTCGGATCGGGCTTTGGATAACCCGGGAGCATTTCGGCATATCCGACTTTAGAAGCTCATATCTCAGAATGTTTAAAGAGTTATATGGTGTACAACCTATCAAATTAAATATCGTCGAGTCTAGTTTCTAAAACGTTAAACCGTTTATCATTTGGATATTTCTACAAGGAGTTATGGGTGTTTTAATAAAAGGTGTACAACCGGGGGGGTGGGGGAATTGTAATAGGATGTACAACCTGCACAGCGCAAGGTACAACTCGATGAAGAACCTGGGCAGATTGTTTTAAAAACGAGTTTTGACCCATTTCTTTCATTTGGCTTGGACGATTTTGGAGAGCTCAAGGAGGGATTTTCACAAAGCAACACTAGGTAAGTGATTTCTTCCTATTTTTGTGTTAAATATGTGATCTTACATAGATTTAGACATGAAAAATTAGTAGAAATTTGGGATTTTTGGGGAAGACCTAGAATTTGGAATTTTGGACTTTTACCATGAATTTGAGCATGAAAATTAGAGCAAATTGTATATTTGAGTTAGTAAAGCTATGTGTAGAATTTATCTTCGAGAAATTTCGGAATACGGGCACGTGGGCCCGAGGGCATTTTGGTCAACTTTTCGAGCGGAGTTGGGAACATATATAATTTAAATTGTTACAAGTATTAGAGTGAATTTTTATTGGTTTGCCAGTTATTTGAATAGTTTTGGGACGTTGTGCATCAATTGGAGTCGTCGGAAGGGCTTGGAAGCCAGTTATGGAATTTAGGAGCGAGGTAAGTCTCATTTCTAACTTTGTGAGGGGGAATTGTCCCCATAGGTGAAGTAATTGAATGAGTGATACTATTTGCGGGGTATACGTACGTACGAGGTGACGAGAGTCCGTGCATAGCTACTATTATGCTTATGTCCGGGTAGCCTATGACCCACTAGCATACTTTACTTGTTGTACTTGTAACTTTGTTGGTAAAACGAGACTGTCTAATATCATTGAATTAGTAAATGAATATATAGGTAGGTTAAACTTCATTATCCTAATCATCTAAATAGAGAATTTATCCTTTCCTTGGCTAAATATTTCCTGATGAATTACTGGAATGTGCGTATCTATATGGGTACCCGAGTCGCAGGTATGATTTGCGAGCGGGGTAACTCTATTATTTATATGTGACTGCTTCGCAATATATATATTCCGCGATCGGAGTGATTCTTTCCACTACTCTCATGGGAGTGGGTCGTACGCCACGTCGGAATAGATGCATCTATGGTTCAAGCCGTTCGACCCTTCCGCAGTGCACATTTTATTATTGTTGGTTCGGGCCGTTCGACCCTCGGCATTTCCTACGCATGATATATACATATTATATACCATCTGTGACTTGAACTGTTAAATTTTCTTATGGACGTAAATTGCTAAATGAAATGACGGAAATCGGAAAATTTATAAATTTATGGAAACATCTGATCTTTCCTGTCATTATTTGTCATTCGATGTTAATAACCATGTTGATATCCTTCATCTATTATATTGTATTAACCTATAGAAAGTGTCAAAATCGACCTCTCGTCACTACCTCTCTGAGGTTAGGCGGGATACTTACTGAGTACACTTTTTTTCGTACTCATGCTACACTTTTTGTGCATTTTTATTGCACAGGTACATTCATAGCTAGTGGCCCTGCTCGACACGACGATGTGGCTGACTTGGAGACTTAGACGAGTTCCACCATCCGAAGACGATTCGCAGCCGACAGAGTCACCCTCATATTGTATTTATTTTAATTTTAAATTCCTTGTTCAATTTGTACTTCGGAAGAGCTTTGTAGTATTTGTATAATTCTTAGAATTTTCTCATGCACTTATGACACCGGGTTCTGGGATGTGTTTGGAATGTATTTTACTAAAATGGAATATTAAGCTATCTTATTTACTTAGCGGATTTTATTCAGTTATTATGTAATAAAGTGAAAGGTAATGATTTTAAAAATGCTAAAATAGGAATTTAACTTAACCAATTAATGATTGGATTGCCTGACAGTGGTGTCCGGCCTTATGGATTTTGGGTCGTGACGACGTGATATCATAGCACTAGGTTCCCTTAGGTTTCACGAGTCATGAGAAAGTCTAGTAGAATCTTGCGGATCGGTACGGAGACGTCTATACTTATCTTCGAGATGCTACAGGGCTGTTAGGAGTACTTCCCTTCTTGATTCCTCATCGTCCGATTTGATTCCTTTGAGGTTTATGCCTATGTTTCTTCCTACTCAATCTTATACGTCGTGAAGCGCTTGCTATGAAACGTGGATTTGAGGAATTGAAATGGTGCTACGGATATGGTGCGAGATGTTTTCCATGTGTAGTTAGTTGGGGCTATTGTTGTTTCCCTGCAGAAGAATATTATGTTATTTCAGCTCAGTAGCTGTGTTTCTGAGAACTTTAAGGCTATGCTCAGATTGTTATGATGCTTACGATTGGTTATCGCGCGGTGTTGATATGATGGTAGAATTCATGCCCATATATCGGGGTATTGAATGACTTGAAGGGAGGTCTTCTCAGAGCGTAATTTCGAGATTTCAGTATTTTAGTTCCGGCGGAGGAAAGGCAATTGGACTATGAATGTTCATGTCTGAGGGATAAAGTAATAAGACTTGGTGTTATCAAGCGAGGTGGAGTTTTCATCTGTGATGTGGTATCGCTGTTTTTGATCGAATAGAATGTGTTAAGTTTGCCGGTGTTATAGGTCTTCGGTTGCATTGGGTTAGAGTGTTGTGATGTAGTATTGAAGAAGCATTGTCAGATATCATGGTGTGTTGTGGTTCAGGACTGAATAGTTATTTCTAATGAAGGCACCTCGAGAAAGATGGTCTTCGGAGAGTTTGAAGTCGTGGTGATCTGCTGGTTTAAGAGCTACAAAGAATGATATTGAATTGGGCAGCATACGATGAAGGAAGATATGTGAGAATTGTCAGGCGAAATCTAAATTACTAAAAGGCCAGGCGTAAGAAAAGGAAGTCAGGTAGTGCTTAAAGGAATGAGTTTAACTAAAGTGGGAGAGTGGCAGCGTAGCATATGAGTTTAGCGGTAAGACAGTTGCCTATCTTGAGGAGAAGTTTGGAGTGATTTGATAATTTTAGTGAAGGTGATTGGATCCACGAGCTTAAATTGAAATGTTGGTTATTTCGGCGGAAGGTTGGATACAACATAGAGGAGTTATTAGGAATGAAGAAGGATGCAATGTGGCGGTGAATTTGAAGATATTGTCGTGCATTTAATAGATGTCCATGAGTAACGTACGGACTAGTAAAGTGGTAAATGAAAAAGGGCGTACGATGGGTTATTGATGTCGTAGAGATTGTGCAGTGCAGCGTCGTTGGAATGTGTCAGTTGATAATTTCCACATGTGGGTTATCTCCTGTGAGCAAGTTAGCGGTCGTGTGGTTGGCAAGTTTCTGCAAGGAATTTTAGTGGTCATTCGGTAGGAGGCCAAATATGTGAATGGTGCTAGAAAATTGGAGTATTCATGGAATTCCAACTCTCTTTTAGTTATTATCCCCTTCCCCAAAGGTTAGTTCGCACATTCTGGCATCATCCGCCTACCATACAAGATCCAAAGGGCCTACACCTACTCCTCCTCTCAGTCCTCCCAAAGGTAGAAACAAGGGAAAAAGTCAGATGGCAGAATCCAACGGTATCAGGAAGGAAAATACGGTTGAACAGGTAGAGGCCATTGACGACCGGGGTATTCAAGTCTTGCATGAAAATATGTCACCATTAGAACAGAAATTGCTGAAATTTCAAGAGGAGCTCGACTAGGTCCGGAATCTGACCAATCTAATTTTGAAGAATTAGACGGGTCGGTTGGACAAGATCATGTCAGCAAAGAAGAAAGGATTTAGGTGGTGTCTAGAGTGCTGCAAGGAGTAGCTTCAGGCTAAGTGGGAGAGCCCCACCGCCTGCTAATGGGGTTGCAGGATTTGTCTTCTCATGGGGCTGCGGATTATCGACGTATCAGCAAGTTATAACAGCCAAGGGGAAAGGAGAAATATGGTAATTACATATGGGATTTGACGAATGTGTGCAAAGGTTGGCCCTATTGGACCAAGGTTATGCATTGGAAGATTCAGAATTTATGCTTAACGCATAGGCGAGTTATAAGGGTAGTGACTCAGTCACGTGCTTCATTGAGAAGGTGTTCATGTGCTAGAAGAGCCTTGGAGTTAATTGTATTCGGGGACAGTCAGAGTGGGTGACTCTCAATAGTGGTCCTAATGAATTCGAAGTTAAGGAAGTGGTATTTAAGGGTTTCAGGAAATAGTATGATTAAGAATCGAGCTTTTACAGCGTAATATCTGAGAAAGGGAAAATGGTTGGAGTGTTCTATGTTATTTTCAGCGTGCAGAATAGTATTGGAGAAGTGAAAAAATAATAATAAACTCTGGATTGTAGAAGATTATCAGGAGGGTATGAGAAGGTTTGCGGGATTGGGACGGCATGGTCTCGTGAATCAAGGCCACTTGGGATGAGTGAGGATTGAGTTTGTTATGAGTTGAATGAGGTTACTATTATTTTTGAGGCAATTAAGGATGATTAAAAGAAGATAGACTGGTTAGCCATGGTTGAAATGGCACATGTACGGCAGTGATCAGCCTTCAATGTGATTAGGTTATGCATGAGGTTTGTGTCGGTGCGTGCGAGGCTTGTTGGTTGCCATAATGGATTTTATTTAGAAGCATTCAAGTATTATGGCCTGTCAGGTATAGGTAGATCCCGGAAGGATTATGGTGGTATAGACTACTATTTAATGATTTGCATGTATTGTTATTGTGAGAATTCACTTGTGTGTTGTTCTTGTTCTCTTGAATTGAGGTAAGTAAAAGGTTTCTATATGATGAATTGTCCCCCCTATTTGTGGTTCAAGAGTTATGATAGAATTTCTGTGTTATCTCATATTGGCATGCAAATGCATTAAGTAGTATGTAATTGGAAGTAAGGATCAAGATTGCGGTTCGGTTTTAACAAGGATGTCATGAGCTCGGGTGAGCAAGGAAAAAGGGATTTTAATGTTTAGGGTAAGTTGGTGATGACTTCAACGTCACCTGAGATCGTTTTTTGGTGAAAGAGGCTTTGTATCCTGGTTATGGGTTCTTGATTTGTTTTACAATGTTAGTGTGGTTGGTGGTATGGATGTGCAGACTTGTTACCTCGTGTGAAAGGTTGTGGGAGCGTGACCACGGGAAGATTGTATAAGTGTGACATGTAGTCACCTGATTGATTGAAGATTTAAACCAAGTATAAGGGAGTGCAATATGGCTTATTTGAGAATTTATGCCTGGAAGGCATTCGATTCAGTTGGTTTTGGATTGTGGGGTGTTTGTCCCGGCTATGATGGTTGTTATTGCGTCTTATGAGAGGAAGTGGGTTAATATGGACCCAAGTAAAGTTATTAGCCTAGTTCAGTGTGAGAGAAATCAGCTTGAGGGTTATGAATGGATTCAATGTGGTTGTGGGCTCCATGTGAATCAGGTGTGTTCATTCCAGTATGGCGCTTCTCAAGGAGGGGCGTTGGAATATCAGATGTTGTTCCGTCTTCGTCCAATTCATGTAATATTATGATTGTGGTGTGTGAGTTGTGAAACAACTTGATAATCCCTATGTGTTGAGTCTCTGTGTAGTGACGAGGTTATGTGAGCAGGAGAGCTCTTGATATTCAGAGTATATATATCGCACCTCAGTTGTGCTCGAGTTTGGTAGCGTATGGCTCTATCAGTCTTCCCAGGATGGTATTATGCGCTTAGCGTGCTCGTGGCTGATATTCAGTAATTTGTAATAGTGAGCAATTCGGCTCGGTGTGTATTTCCTTATGTGAATTTCATTATGGGATCGGGTGGTACGCCGCCACGGGTATGTTATTTGGATCGGGTTGCACGCCGCAATAGTGTGATATTGAGTAAGGTTACCACATTTACTTTTCCTGTGTTTTGCTTCCTATTTTCTAAGGAAAGTTCATATTAGTTACGTGAGTCGAGTAGTCCCTTCCTGTGTCATTTCTTTATGCATCATGTTCTAGTTGAGGCCTATTGGTGCGTTGTGGCATCATGTGAGACTGTTGGTCATGCCTGGGGTGATTTATTGCTTGAGCAGTTCATACTGGTCAAGACGAAATTATGGTATCAGGGATCAGTGCGGTGAGATTATACGAAGTATATTACAGGACAATTACCATTGTTTGGTTCGTAATGAGATGATGATTTTAGTCAAGGGGAAAGATTCAATGTTTGGTTAACTCCGAAGTTGGTTAGAAATTTTTACACATCTCCTCTGTTGTGGTAGTGTTGTCAGCATTACAACAGGATGTATATATATATATATATATATATATATCAGAAGATGCACTAGGAGCATCAGATTCATGGAATTTTGGCTATTAAGGTTCATGGAATGTCATTGTGGTTAGATGGTGAATTATGCGGTGCATGATGCTAAACAGCAAAGATACACAGTCGTGTTCTGGTACCTCATGTGGTAATTGATATGGTGTTCATATATTGGAAAAAGGCCTGGCAGAGAATTTTAGGTGTAAGAAATGGGTTTTGAGCTTATGGTATGGATAAAAGAGGATATGTCTTCATATTTGATCAAGCTAATGAATTCAACTGAGTGGTGGTAGCACAGGTAGGTGCACGAAGAGTTAAACAGTGATTTCAGGCAACTCCAGAGCAGTTCTTAGCACGTTCGAGGACGAACGCATGTTTAAGTACGGGAGAATGTAACGACTCGATCGGTCGTTTTGAGCTGTAGCGCGTCGTTCAGCGGTTTGAGGACATGAGCATCTTCGTTTCAGGTATTATGACTCGTAGGCATGGTCGGAGTTGAACTTCGGGAAGTTCGGAGTCAAATTGGAAAGAAAATTCTCATTTCGGAAGCCGTAAGTTGGAAGAATTGACTAAGATTAGAATTTTGAGTAAACGACCTCGGAATCACGCTTTGAAGGTTTCGGAAGATCGTATGATGATTTTGGACTTGGGCGTATGTTCGGATCGGGCTTTGGAAAACCCGGGAGCATTTCGGCATATATTGTGGAAGTTAGCATTTTAGAAGGAATTTCATAAGTCTGGGTTGAAAGGAATTTCAGTGATATAGATGTCCGTTTGGGATTCCGAGTCTAGGAATAGCTCCGTAAGGTGATTCTGGAGTTGGGAGCGTGATTGGAAGTGAATTCGGATGTCCGTATGTTATTTTGAAGTCATTTGGCTAAAGATAGAAAGTTGAAGGTTTTTGAGAAATCCGACCGGAAGTGAAAATTTTGATATCGGGGTCGGAATGTGATTTCGAAAGTTTGAGCAGGTCCGTAATGTTGAATGTGACTTGCGTGCAAAATTTGAAGTCAATCGGACGTGATTTGATAGGTTTCGGCATCGAATGTAGAAGTTTCAAGTTCTAAAGTTCATTAAGCTTGAATTGGGGTGCCATTCATTAAGATTCTCGTATCTGATTATCCCGTGAGTATGCTATTCCGTACATCTTTGCCTCATATCTTTTCATGAAGTTTCGTCCAGTTGTCACGTTTTCATTATTCCACATAGGTTGCTGAGTCATCACAATTTTTACACGTGTGAAGCTCTTTATTTACCAATACAACAGGGTACCACGTGACCGTAATAGTACGGTGTATAAAGTGTATTAAAAATAAGTAACAGTTTAAATAATTTGAGACAATTCTTAATTATGCAGGTAATTGATTGATTGCCGGATAACGTGATATTACCTAATTATCTACTAAGTGGATAAAGATTAAAATTACCCCTCCCCACCCCACGTGGCAGCAAGCCACTTATTAACCAACTGACTCATAATCCCTTTTAATCAGGTGGCCATATGTGGATATGAGGGTGTACTGTGGGATGTAAAATGGTAACTAGAAACTTGTGCTGAACTTCATGTCAAATGTTGTAGCTTCTTTAATGGTAGAAAGTGATAAAACACTAACATGTCTTGAGGACAATATTCTCTGAGATGGGCTGTATTTTTGGACTTTTGCTGAATCATACTAAATTTTGGTTAAGAATTATGTTTCTTGGTGTTTCCTGAATATCCGGAGGGCTCAATGGACAAGAGGGTGTCGACTTCTGGGTTTCATGTTTAACTTAAAAGTCAAGACACACTGTCTTTTTATATCCTTTTCTCCTTTGCTTCGTGTACAAGAAGTGAAGTTAAAAACTCCTACTCTGTGTTGTAGGAGTCAATTTAATCCATCATGTTTCCTAGCTCCTTAACTCTATTCACTTTGTTTGAATATTAGAAATAGTGAAGATGACCATACTTTACAAAGGTTATACGTTCGTTTTCTCTTTATCGCCTATGATTTCCTACTCCAGGTACGTTACGACTATCCTTATTTCTTTTTGGCATGATCTATACGATATGAACGAAACAAAAAAATGCACCATTTCTATAAATGACTCTATTCATAGAAATACTAGAAATGCGTGTGTTCTTGATTCCCCACGTGTCATATTATTTTATCATCTGTTCATGGATCTCAAAAATACATAAGTTGGTAAAGTTTATTTCATGATATTAATCAGAGACATAATGATCTTATGACGTATCGAGAGATTTTATTAACATATTTCATATGCATTTCATGCATTTATACATG